>JAZHYW010020268.1:0-82996 GCA_037355805.1 Ixodes ricinus
TACACGTGCGTGGTGAAAGCGTTAAATTGTTAATTTTCCTTTGCCAGGATTTAACGGATGAACTGGCTAAAATTTAATCGCGATTAAATTAATGAATTTATTCATCGATGGGATATTAGATCAAGTGCCCAGACCTAGTCATAACTGCAACGTAGGAAAACATAAGCAAACGTCCCTGTGCGGTGGACATTGCCTCGTTCAGCGGATTTGAAGAGCAATGGCCGGGCTGGAGGAGACAGGCGCGATCGCTCACGGCCTTTGCACCGGGAGTATAGTTGTTCAGCAATGGCGGCGCGCTTGGATGCGGTCGTTGTAACTCACCACCGATCCTACAGCGCTTTAATTCCCTGCTGAGTCACGTCCTCACTCACCGTGTTGTCCTCTTCGCTCCGGGGTTGAGTCGGATAAGTCGACGGGAGTAGTTGGACACCACAGGTTGTGAGGCCGGCTGCCTTCATTTTCGACTTAAGAAAGCGGAACAACGCCTTTCTCACCAGAGATTTGTGAGCGAGACAAGCATTGTATTGCCATTGCAAGCCGAAATCCTCATTTCGATCGGCTCACCACAGTTATTTCAAGCAAGTTTAATTTGCAGCACATTTTTAATCGCGGTGGTCGGGGAACAGTCGTTCCCGGGATGGCTTAGCAGCGTTGGGCATGGCTGTCTGGTCGCACCCTTACGCGGCTAAAAAAGTCCCATTGCTCCACGGCGGAGAGTGAAGGCCACAAGGAAACCGCCTCCTGCGGCCCTGTCATGGAAGAACATGGCAGAGCGGTGCACTGAGCTAACTCAGCAGTTGCATTTATTTCGCATCACTCATTGCGGGGACTCGGAGAAAGGCGAAGAGAGGCGCGGGAAACTTCACGAGTTGCGATCCTGGGCCCGGCTTGCGCTGTGAACAAAGCGTCTCTGCTGAGACGCGACTGTCTTGAGACGCGGCTTGAGTCCCGCTCAGCTCGAGCGCTGGCTTTGGCATTATGCTTTCTTTCCCTGCGGTCTCAGCTGGGGGGGAGACGCTGTTTCCGCTAAAGCTGTCCGACCTGGCTGCTTACCAACCAGTTGCAAAGGACAAGGGTCGTGGTTGGCGGCAAAGCGCAAAGTGGAAGCTTGAGTCGTGGCGTTGTTAAACCAGCACCATGAGAGTTGATCGTTTTACACTGTTCTTATTTGAATAATTGTAACAAAAAATTAATCCAAAGAAAGACGATTTAGTGAGGGTTTCCCGCCGCTAATGTGCGTCGCTTTTGATAAGAGCACCTCTCATGGAAAGAGGGGTCGTTAGACCCTTTTCCTGAACCTCGAATGTGAGTCACGATGACACGGGCTGTTTGTTTCCGTACCAGTCACCGCGGTTTTTGCACATAACGCCTCTCAAGTTGTTTACGAAGTAGAGTAACGCATGAAAACTGAAAATCGCAAATCTCTCCACTGATGGCGAGACAAAACAAGAACCAGCGCGGTTGCAGCTGGAACCTTAAAAAAATTGTTTGTTCAAAATCTTAGGTGAAGGGAAAGGCACTTTCCCTTCGTCGTCATCATCAGATGGAGTTCCAATATTTGCGCCTTTCGTGGTGTCGGAGACATTGGTGGGAGCATTGGGTGTAAGCATTGATGGCGGGCACTAGGTGTTTCTGAGAACTTTGCTCGCGGCCGCTTGCAGACGCGCTTCTCGTTTTCTTTCTTTTTTTTTTTTCTTGCTGAGATTGACTTGTCCCATTGCAAGAACGAGGAGAGTAACGCGAGGAAAATATTTGATGTACAGTCCTCTGCGTCAGGGACAGAATCAGCGCCACTTTGCCTGGGAAACCTCAACCTCGAATTTCAGCCACCTTTCAGCGATTGCTACAGGGTGCGCGTCGTCTGCTGCAACATAGGTTATTTTTATTATTTAGGACAATAGCATGTTTTAAAATAATTACAATCATAGGGCAGTGATTTCAATTAGAACGATAAAAGCTCTAATTAAAGAATCGTTACTTTAAATGGCATGACGCCTCTGCATTGAAATCCGGTTCCTTGCGTACAGAGTCGAGGCTTCAAAATAGTCCCGCGATTTGAAATTATTTTAAACAAAATCTGATTATGAATACAAAAAAATCACGCTTCAGGTGAACCAAAGCTCTGGGCCTCTGGCAGTGCAATTGAAAACAAATTAGATCGAGATTAGCCAGAACGCCGTCTGAGAAGAGCAAGAACGCGTTAACGGGAGATTCTTTGGGAAATCTTATCACAATCAAGTTGTGTTTACTGAAGAACGGGTAGCGTTGCACTTCTAATATTTTGTATGCCAGAAGTTCCTATATTTACCGGAGCGTGCCCTTAAATGTCGTTGCTGCGTTGGTTTAGATGCGGACACCAGGTTGCTGAGACTTCAAAATTGCATAAAAAAGGCTCTTTTTGAATAAATATAAAAAGTGTGAGGGCTAATCTCGAAAAACACGTATACAGGGAAGCTGGATCGAGTCCTTCATCCTTTAACTCACAAAAAAAATAAGAACGCGTCTTGGATGCATAACAAGTCTAGAAACTTGGAACGCATAGAGTATGTCATTGAAAATATCAAAACTTGCACTTTTTGTTTCTTATTGTAGCGTTAAGTTTTAAAGCATGCGCATCATATTTTGCACTGAAAGAGTAATGATGAATTGGTAATTTATTTGCAATAAGAACGAAATACGTAACACGCGCAAAGACGCGACTTATTGCATCGCAAACAAGGAGCGCTAGCACAGCTGCCACCGGTATTATGGACCGTGGGACCGCCACTGGGACCGCCGCCTTAACGAAACTTTACAAAGGCCGCCGAGATTTTCTCAAACATAACGATAATTTTCATTGGTCCTCACGTAAGCAGGAAAGAGTCCGCACGTATTTTATTCCTGCGTGATTAATAGGCGGTTCTGCCTGTACAAAACTGAAGATACTCGTTCACTGGCACTATAACGCCATCGCACCGGAAAAAAGTGGCTTCCCCAGAAACCGCTTAGCCGCCTTTAAAAAGTGCACGCAGTTGCTTTACAATTGCTCATTTCGCAGAAAGCGATGGGGTTGGGCCATATAACTTTAAACAGAGTTGGTACAGAATGCAGCCTATCTTAGTTTTGTTATCTTTAATTACTAACGTGAACGCCGTTCAGTGTAATTGACGATGGTCGTAAGACCGCTTCGGAAACAGTAACGTATTACTGTACTCGCTATGAATTTTGTTAAAGTCATAGCACGCAATAATAACTAGCGGCGGTATTTCACTCGCGTACCACAAACTGCCAACAGAGCCTTTGGTTATTGGTAAACAGCAAGAGTTTAGTCTGACAAGATAGTGACATTAGTATACGCACTGTAGATAAACGACTTTATCGACCCCAAAAGACACTGCACAATCTTTAACGGATATCACGACACTGTGTATACACGACAGCGACCAGTACAATGTCATCCAGAACGAAACGGCATAATATCCACGCCGAACACCAGAACAACTTGCTTGAACAGTTGAGTTGAAGAACGAAACAAAAGAAAGGGCCCATCGAAAGAACGTATCAAAATACAAAGGCCACTGATATCATGCAACGGGCAACTAGTTACCCAGAAAACGCGCGACACACTGACAAAAAAATTACTTCTAGCAGCGTCGAGACAATCGACTTAGTCCCGGAATTGATGCCGCAGTGTCGCACTGTCGCGAGCTACCCTTACAAAAATTTATATCTGGCCAGATCTGAAGATTTCAGATATGGCCTTATCAAAAATTGGCCACATATAACCTGATACGGTGGTATCTGCTAGATATAGCCTGATATCCCTGGTCAGGTATGGAAATCCCAGATCTGGCTAATAGGAAATCCGACGGCTAGAGCGTATCAAAAGACAAGCCTGAAATCAGCACTCTTCATATCTATTGTCTACTAATTCTCCCAAGTGCCCTGGTCCGCATTTCTCGAGGAATTGTAGGAACGGTGATCCTTCAGCTCCCTAGTGATCGCTAGTTTTGACCAATTCCATGGTTACACAGTTTCGGAGTGTAATTCGTAGTCACCTGAACAAGCGTCCCATAGGGCTCAATGACCTGTCATATCACTTTTAAAATTTCTCGTCAATGGCAGACGTTTATGATACTGTGCATTCTGTCCAACCCTTTAGCCAGGCTGAGGCGCCGTAATCCTTTACAATATTATCATTCGATAGTGATTGTTGTTTTAGCAGGAATTACTTCAGAAGCCGCGAAATCACAACAACCAAAACCGGGATTTAGCTCGGATTCAGCGGAGCTGTTTCTAGCATTTTTAGCGTTCTAACTTAATATCAGCGCCATCTGAAACCGTATCGAGAATGATAATAATGTAAGAGATATGTCTCCAGCTATCCAGGTTGAAGGTTGAACAGAATGCAATGCTGACATTGGCTGAAAAAATGTTAAAAGTGATATGACAGGTACTTGGGTTCAATACGATCACTTGTTCAAGGTGACTCAGAATTACACTCAAAACTGTGTAACCATAAAATTGGTCGAAATTTCGATCACTAGGCAGCTTGAAGAAACACCATCCCCATGATTCCTCGAGTACGAGCCGAGGTGCTTGGGGGATTGTAGCAAATCGTCTATTCCGCCGTAATGTTAACACTTCAATATACATTAATTCTACATTGAAACCTGTGAATTAGCACAAATAATCTGAAACTTAAGCTTGTCAAAGCTGGAGTTTGGGATTATTTGTGCTATTATTTAGCTTGCGAACAATGAGTCATTCACATTTTGCTAACAAAGTAAATTTTTTAACTTTCTTTAAACTTTTTAATACATTGAAAACTGGCCTCCAGCTAAAGCTGTATGTACGGCAGATAAGGCTATGTATACGCCAGATATGTCTGTATATTACGCCTATATCAGGCTGTATATACGCCAGATAAGTCTGTATATACGCCATATCAGTCTGTACATACGCCAGATAAGTCTGTATATAGGCCGTATATAATCATATAATGTTTGATATGGCCAGATATGGCCCAGATATAAGATTTCCATACGGGTTCGCATCTCGCGCCTGCAGATTTCGACACCGTAGAACAATCGCGCCGACAGCCGTCAACTGTTTTGTTTTAGTTTCACGTTTATGTTTGCTTTTTCCTTCCCTCGTAAAAATGTTTGCTTAGCATAGTAAGATATATTCCGTTTCTCACCTTATGTTGAACCGCGTTGGATGCTACCAGCTACGAAAGCTTGTGTAGCTTGTCTCGTGACTCGCGCTCTCCTCGTCGCTCCACTCAACCGGAAGGGCATGAGACGCCCTCCGAGCTGTGAATTGGCGCCGGTGGCCCGTGGCGTTCTTTGTGGTCCACCGTAAGGTGAAACAAAGTATACAAGTGTACGCCTCCACACCGATTTGCCGAAGCCAATTGGTGCTGCACATAGACTTAAGATATACATATTTGTTTCATTATTACAGCGCTGTCGTCACGTTGTCGCTGCCGTTTGTTTAGTCATAAGCTGAGCCGCTGACAGCACCGTGGTGAATATTTAGTTCGCTTCGCGCTGCCACTCGCAAGAAGGCGGGGATCAACTTTCATTACGCCGGACCGTTTCTAACGAATCAGTAACCGCCACATGAGATTCTAGCTCCAATCCGGTTCGGGTTCGATATCGAATGTTTGAATTTGGTGACAGTCTTTTTCCGGTTCAGTTAAAAATAACGGCTTTGCTCCAGTTTTAGGTTCGGTTCGACACCCTGGGTAATAGCTACACGCTAACGCGCATGATTGCAACAGCCACTTTGTCGCGTCTCGCGAAGCCAGGAAAGACCCCTTGTCCGTCCACAACTATTCAGATTTGGTTGCTTCCACTGAGGGCGCGCCATGTTCATCCTCGTCGGAACATGCACCAGTGAGACAATCAAGCCATCAGACATATCCAGTACAATGATGCTGTTTTAAGAGCCACTACCCATGCCCTAACGCCTTGCGCAATTAGTCCGTAGGCCTTAAATGAAAAGCAACACAGATTTCATAAGAATGGAGCCTATTCCTTTCCCGATTTCATTCCGAGCAAAAGGCATTCAATTCCATTCCCCTTCCAGTCCCGCAGCGCTGCCGCCGTCCCATTTCCATTCCATTCCAGGGTCGAGAAACTGTGGGATGATTCTGGAATCATTCCACATACCGGAGTGGCAACCCGCAAGACTGGTTGGTAGGATTAGTGGGTGTTCCTAAATCAATACTTTGTTTCGCCTCAAGACCACGACGCAGCCGACGCTACAAGCAGATGGGATGAATCGGACAGCGAGAAAGGCACGCCATAGTGGTGTTCGTCGTGTTTCTGTACGTGTACTATCGTAGCTGGACCAATTGTAAACGGAAAATACTTAGTCACTTGTACTTTGACGCTGCTAGAATGGTCCCCTACCCCGTAGCGTTGGCTGCGTCTGGACTTAAGCTCAGATGAAGTATGCGGAGCGAAAGTTGCTTCTGCGGAGGTTGCGATCATAGAGTTATTACAGTAAACGCTAGAGGCTCAGCTGGCGCTAGTGTGCTGTTGCATTTTGAAGCAGACAGCAAGCAGTCAGAAATTGACTTCGGTAATGCATTTCATGGGAAAAAGCGAGTGCATTTTCTTCTGCGCTCGATTATAAGAGCAAATATCACGAATAATTTGTACGTACTAGGCACATTGGAACATTTCTCAGTCACACAGACGAAATAATTGGTCAGTTACAGCATTTTTATTTGAAATTCGTGGCATGAAAAACGGTGCTAAAACCGCTTCGTACGTGTATTTATGTGCACTGTCGGACACTGTTAGCGCGAACACGGCGTCGACGCTTTCCAGCATGGGGGATATACGTGCCAAACGAAGGAAGGACATGTGGAAAACCAAGAGAGACGGCAAGAACTACGCAGTAACACTGGATAAGTAACTCCTTGTGCATGCAGACGATCAAAATAAATTGAAAGCCACGTAATATAGTCAGATTTGCAATAAATAAGTACTGCTTTATTCTTTTTGCTCATGAATATGTGTGAAGATTCTTGTTCTGGGTTCAAATCATCACCCGCACGCTCCAAATCTTTGCAAATAGGGAGAAGCCAGAGTGCAGGTATCCGATAAAAACTGCACGACATAGGAAATAATAAAAAGACACACCTTTCGTAGCTCAGGTGCTTTATTTTTTGCGTTCGAACGTTTCTTTAACCGATCGTAAAGATGCACGACGGAGTCATTTTCATCCAATGACAGGACGGGCATATTAGCAAATATATAAGCACCACCGAAATGCTGGCGAGCCTTGAACACACTCTACATTCCTTTCGATCGTTAGTTTGCTTAGAATCGTCGCTCGTTTTTACATACCTTCCATGCAACAGAGGTTTGGGCCTGAAATAGAGCGAAGTTTAACATCGTTCAGTGGTAAAGAAAAATGCTGTAACTAAAGCAATTACACTTTCACAATACCAATAAAGGTACATACTATCCAGTACAACCGAAATGACAAAAGTTATTCATGTTATTTTCCGGCGAAGAGACAAAATTCACGCGCGTTTTCCCATAGGAATACACAGGGAGGCTGGAAATGTAGACTGCATGCTGTCTGCTTCAATTTGCAACCGGAAGTCCCGTAGACACTAGCGCCAGCTGAGCCTCTAGCGTTTATTGTAATAACTCTATGGGTGCGATGATGTTAAAACGCAAAACTCCTATTGACCGAGTGAAAGCAAAAATGACCGCATCTCCACGTGGTGAATGATGTTGATTGGGGCGAAGCTCAGGTGGTGCTGATGATACTGATTTTGGTCATAGGTATTGCTGCTTGCTGTCGGCGTTGACGCTTTGCCGCCGCTTCCCGAGCTCTCAACTCCGGGTCCGCTTGGCGTTTTGACGCTGTGCAGCAGCTTCTCGCGCCCTGGTCTCCGGAGCAGCTTGCTGTCTACGTAGACGCTGAGGCGCTGCATGCCGAGCTTTTCGGTCCTTTTCATTCATGGCAGTAGGAGAATGTGTGGTTTTCTTCTTTTCTTTTTTTAAGCAGACAGATGGGATGGCATCTCAGAACCCCCTACTCTTTTTTTTTTCTTCTTTTTCTTTTTCATAATTTTTTTTCATCTTTTTTTTCTTCAATTTTTTTTCCCTACACGAGCACGTGAGCATGTGCTCACGTGCTCGTGAGCACGTGATCTCACGAGCAGAAGCACGAGCACCCGACGCCGGCCTACGGCGGACGGACATACGGACATGGCTAGCCCCTAAGGAGCTTCGCCCCTAAAATGGTCGGTAGACAACAAGCCATCTAGCATTGAGGTCTGCTTACTATTCTTTCAATCAAAGCCAATCAGAACTCGGTGTCGTTCTGGCGTCCCCGCAACCCCTTCGCAAGAAGCAGACATCTTGCTCTCCGCATAGCCGCCATTGTCTCCACTGCACTCGACGAACGCGATAGAACGCGGAACGCTGGCTTTCGGCCTCTGCATTCCGCATTCGAAAGCGTTCGACAAGTGGAGACAAGGGCAGCCTTTGTCTTCACAGCACTCGTCGAACGCGCTAGAACAGAGAACGTCGGCGTCTGATGTTTTGCAATCGCATACGATGGCAGCTAGCTTTAAGTCTACCCAGGAATCACACCAACCAGAGCTCGCCATTCTGACGTCCCCAGGCGCTCTCGTCTCCTCTTCTACCTCAATTTCTTGGCGCACTGGTGTTGTCCGGCATTCTTGGGCGGGAAACGTCTTCCCTTCATTTTTGCCTCTGCTTCAACTTAGCCCCCCCCCCCCCCCACCCGTTCCCCCGTTTCCCTCATAATAATAATAATAATACTAATCATAATAATAACCCAAATCGCCATCATCGTCATCGTCATCCTCATTATAATCTATTGTCACCAACGTTAATAAAATTCAGTTAGGGAACTGCCATTGGAATCTGCTTTGAAAAAATTGGCTCCGATCCCAAAGAAACTAGAGTGCCTGCATACACACGCGCGCTTTTGCTTGAGTGGTAGCATCTCAGCCACTTTTTCGCCCAATCGTTTTTTACGCATTTTGAAGTGCGCGCAATCCGGTGTCACTTAGCTCGAGCGCGTAGCTTTGGCTAATGCATAGACGTCATTTTACCGCTTAAGTCACGCACCGAGTGCGCGAGAGCGCCACGCGTTGGCACATCAGGGCAACAATGAATGTCTTCACCGTGAGACAGACAGACATGTAGGCACCTTAAAAGAAACGCGATCGAAACGCCGCCATTTCTCCCGCAGCGGCCACTCCGTGAACTTCACGGCTGCACGTATTGGTTCAGATCGAGTCGCGCAAGGGCCGGAGGCGCCATCTCGCAGGGCCATCTCGCAGTTACTACATAAAGCAACTTTTGTGTTTTGAATTGTCGCTAAAGGGTGGTGCTGTTATCGTTTTTAGTTTTGTCTTGGTGGACGCCAGCGGTCTAGGTTTCAAGGGTGAATTCCCCAACTGAGTGTTTTAGTAACGTTGATTGCCACAGCAGACAAAGCAGAGTTAAAGAAGCGGGAACATCAAAGCCAACGAGAGGCTTGTGCGAAAACCGTCCAACTGTGGTGCCTGGAGCACGTCTTCGTCTGGTGTTTTTAGCGTCCTATCCTCCCCATACATAAAAAGTGGTCCCGAAGTGACAACAAATTCCGTCACTGACGCCGGAGCATCATGCTGTTGCCTGTCGCGATCCTGGCGGTTGGTTGTAGAAATGCTGGCGACAAGCACGAGCGAACGCGAGTGTCGCAGCCGTCAGGGCGTCCCATCTTCCGGCTGCTGTAGCTTTCGTGGACTGTCCCACTGGAGCGAGACCTGCAGCAGAACAGACGTCTGCTACATCCACCACAGCTGCTGGGACACCGCCAGGATCGCGACGGGCGACAGCGTGACACTTCTATGAAGTCACCAGGCGGAAATCAAGGGACCACTTTTTTGGACGCAGTAAACACACCAGTCGGAGACGCCTTCCAGGCACCATAGTCCTACTATCTAAACGTCAAACTTAGCTAACCAGAGCCGAAAATAAAATAAAATCAAACACCCACATGTACACTCTTCTATGAGTATCGCAGATATCGTACACAGGAGATATTATGCACACTGTCCGGAATCAAAGCGTAGAGTTAAAAATAAAACCTACGGCACCTAACGTAATGAAAAAAAGAAGGAAAAGAACGCAGCGTCTAAGGAAAGAAATCGAAGTAACCTTTAGAATATTACTAATAATAATAATAATAATAATATTAATTATAATCAATGAACTGTTTTTGTTTGACGTCCAGGAACTTTATTCGGACCTATTGTATCTCGGCTGGAGGATCAAAAAGCAAACTTACGCCGCTTGACGAGGCTCCACCAGCCGTTTACATCGTTCAACAGGGACAAAGAAAATTAGATAAAACAATGTTTGAAGTGAACTAAAGCAGACCACAATCTTATATACTGCAAACGACTTAATGTTCGCAAGGACCTAATTTTCGCGAATTTCGCGAATAGCCTACAATTCGCGAAAAATAGGTCCCTCGAACAATTCCGGTAAAATGTAAACACTTTGGAATCTACATTGCGATCCCACCGCGTCGCCAAAAGTTAGAACCCGCGAATCATTCCAAAACTTCAGCTTTTACCTAAATCGCGAAATATTGAGCCCGCGAAAAAGAACTCGTTTACATATATACTTTTAAACGCCAATCACACACACCCACCATATTTTCACAAAAACAAACAAACGATCATTAACAATAAAGCGAAAACAAACGCACACACCTAAACATTATTCCATGTGCACATAAACACAATCGCAGCGAACACAGGCCGACTTTCCCTCCGCCCCTGTCCGTTTCGGCTTCGTGACGACTCGGCCCCCGCTGCAAAAGAATGCCGACCCCTGGTCTAGGGTGTCGCAATGTTCGGCGATGGCACTGCGGTTACCGTCGAACTTCCGTACGTCGTTGTTGCGTTGGTGGACTCGATCGGGGAAGTTCTTCGTCTTGACGATGCAAGTGTTGAAGAGAACTCTGCGCACGGAGTCGTAAAAAACCCCGCCTTGTGCTCTTTTTTTTTCGATAGACGATTTTTGGATTTTAGCATTAACTATCATAGTGTGGATACGGGCTTGTGGGTCACCAAAAACTTTTTTCTCCAGTAATCGCGCCAACGCTTCGGTGGTCCACTTTACGTAGGGGGCGCTGATGCGCGCGACTTGATGGGGCTGCCTTTATTCTAGTGGCTTTTGGTTTTATCTGGCGATACCTTGGAATCGGTCGATGCGTTCAATGAAGCTACTAAAGAAGGCATATTTTGTTAAGGTCTGCAGTAATAGTCTCTTTTTCTTCCTTCTGTAGGGTTCCGACGAGCAGATAGTCGCTGCCTTACGCAGGAGTGTCGAAACCACAGACGCCTTGTGACTCGTTGGGTGGTTGTAGTCAAGATCGAGGTAGCATGAGTTTGTGTTGGTTTTCTGTACGCCGCAAACCTCAGATATTCTCCTTGCCTGTTCATTGGAGGAATGGCACGGTGCCGTCCGTCTCGCATTCCACGGTGAACTGAATGGCCGGTTGGATGGAGTTGAAGTGTGCCAAAAATGTTTTGACGTCTGATTTCTTGAGAACGCAGAAACAATCATCTACATAGCGCGTGAATGCTCTGGGTTTGTCGAGGAAGGACTGCAGCGCTTTCTGTTCGATTGTTTCCATAATAAGGTTTGCCGTCGTGATAGAGATAGCCGCTTTCGTTTCGAAACCGAGCTTGTTTCGAAACATCGGGTTTCCTCTGAAGATTTTGTTGGAGTTATGTTGTTGTTTTTTTCACTTTCAAATAAGCTATTTGTTATACGGACATTTGCTACGACATACTTAGGATATGAGATAATTGACAGGACCTTCAGGTGCAGTTTGACATTTTTCTTCCATAAAACTGCCCAAAGGCCGTGTAAGAGAAGTGATATCTTGCAAGTTCGGCTGAAGTCGAATAGCAGGCACCACTTCATGGAACTGCGATGACGCATCTTTATTTGTTTGAACAGATGCTTTTTCTATTTGAACTTCGCAGCCACTGAAATCAAATTCCTTTCTGGCATCGAGAAGGCTGCATTCGAGTTATTTTTATGAAAACAACTTCATTTCTGTGTCATATAATGCGGTCCTGGGTACTCTTAATGTGTCTGAGACAGTTTTATGCACCCGGGGAGCCCCAACCTTCGTATTAAAATAAATTATTTAAATTAACTTGCATATTTTAAAGCAGTCATTAAAGCCCTTGAATGAGTGCAGCAGACCTAGGACTGAGTAGGGCGTACAGTTTTTTGAATAATTAGGAACTAATCAACAAATGTTCCTGTTGCCAAATTAATTATGAATGTCTAGCATATTGAGATGTAATATTATGAACAAACACATTCCTAGATGTTGACGTTACTGTTATTCCAAGATTCCGATGGAATGGAAGATAAATTTTTGTTACCTATCTTATATATCTCATGTAACCAAAAGGAACCATGTTCAATTCCTTATGAAGGCAAAGCAGAACGCTTTCAGAAAACGATAATTATTTTGTCACGTTTCTTAAGGTTCTGAATGCATATTCACAAATACGCATTGAAGTATTTATTGCGAATGTTTTGTCGCTATCACTGAGCAAACCTGCGCATTCATAAGGAATTGGCCTCCCCGTCCTTGCGCGGTCATATAATCATCTACATACTCAAAGTGCGATAATGCTAATTCTAATTATTGTGCCTCCTTTAAAACCTCACACGTATCCGGTACGCCGACGATGAAAATGGCAAAAACGTGCTACAAAATTAACTGACGAATTTCTGCTCATGACGAATGAGTGCTATTAGGCAGTAAATATCAAATGTAGACATCACTTTACGGAGTAAGTCATTAAACACGGTGAAACGCGATGCAAGACATAAACACAACGCATTCGCCAAGGCGCGGAGGGAAGGCCGGAATGACAAGTTGAAGCCTGCTAATGGCGGCTGCGTCCTGTGGTTCTAAAATGGCGGCGCCCATAAAAACATGAGTGAAAATATCCATACATCTTGCCACGAAACATTGGTGCGTTTTGCGTACGCTCTATCGCTTCTCGATGTAACAAACACACGCCGCTGGACTGGTATTATCGCACGCTGAACTTACTTTTAAAAATAGTAGAATGTCGCACTCCGTTTATAGTAAAAGGTAGCTAGAACGAAAGTCTTCGCGCTTTTAACTTCGCTGCCTTACAATCTTATATACGAAACTGTGCTGACGTTGGCTGGTATAAGTTGTCTTCGCTCCGCATGCGTCGGTACTCAGGTACATGGGCTACTTAACCGATAAAACGATGAAGCGCTCAAAGCCAAGGCAAGGCAAGATTTCGCGCGAGTGAAGAAGAGCGACATTAGCCTCCGCAAACCTTGTTTTGTGCCTGAAATAACACCACTGAACTACAAGTGCGTCTAGCATTTTATTTCGGTTCAATATGTTTTCGTATTCCATTTATACAGTTCAAACAAAAATTTAGAGCCCTTCCAACCCGCAAAAGAGGGAAGTTCAGCGAAGCTGGCTCTCTTGTGGGGTTTGCTATGTTGGGGTTTAGCTATATTGTGGATTTGCTATGTTGAATTTGGCTATTATAAGTTGATTATTGGACGATCAAAGATACATTAACTCAAAGATTCCGTTGTCATAATTTATTTCGTGACGGTCACACACGACACACGTTGCGGCGAAGGGGTTCTCGATGAACTCTCTCTCCAGAATCTCGAGATCCCGCCGGGAAGGCGTTCCGATGGTTTGGCGCAGCGGTGATATGCGTCGCGCTTGTGTTCGGCCTCTCTTGCTCGATCATCGTCGGTGGCATTGGCTCGAGGGCGCCAGTTGAATTGACGCTGTTGCTCGCGTCGGCGCTCGACGCGGGCGATGTCTTCGTCGGGGGGGAGCTTGGTCGGCACTCGATGTCCTTGTCGGGCTGGGAGCAGCGGCAACGGCGGTTTCACGTTGGCGGCGTGCCTATTCTCACTTCTGGGCGTGCCGACGCTCCTCGTACTCCCACTTCTCCTCTTCGGAACGTACAACACGGGTGCGACCTATGTCAAGTCTGAAGTACAACTGATAAGGAGGGTGGCGCGATCTCTGCGACAAAGACATAGGACGCACACGATTGGCGGATAGAGACAATGGCGTTTTATTAAAGCGCGGCTACAGCAATTACGACGCAGACTCTAGTGCGCCGCACAGGTGGCCGCCGAAGAGCGCGCGGCATTGCGCAATGTCAGGGGAGAGGGACGCCGCGCGTGGCGAGGAGTATACACGACTCGGGAAAGAGGCGGCAGCGGTGGAGAGAAGTATAAACTGGGGCATGCATCGTTGCGT
Source organism: Ixodes ricinus (assembly GCA_037355805.1). Lineage (NCBI taxonomy): Eukaryota > Metazoa > Arthropoda > Arachnida > Ixodida > Ixodidae > Ixodes > Ixodes ricinus. The sequence continues at coordinate 14,344 of JAZHYW010020268.1, forward strand.
TTGAAAATATGTTGGTCTACGCTCGGTCTGTCGCCAGAGACGATCCGCCAGACCCTATCCTTCGTCTCACCCTACGATGGACTAAAGACAGAAGCTACGAACCGCCAGATCCAATCACGAGCCACTTAGACATTGTGTGGTATTTTGCTTCGAAGCATGTATTGGTGCCCGCGTCACGGATCACTGATGGGAATGGGCCGACAGTGGTTCGGATCGAGCAATGAGTGACTCAACAATTTTACATTGCAAAAAAAGCCACGGCGTACTGGCTCTTTGGAGTGTCGAAGCTATCAAAATGACGCAGCGTTGTTGGATTCGGAGCATTATTCGTTGAAACCTAATCAATGCTAAGCGTGTCATAGTTTAGCGTTTAACGTGATTGGACCTGGCGGCCCGTGCCTTTGGCCTTTAGTCCATCTTAGGATGAGACAAAGTATAGCCATAGACAGCTTCGCTGTAAAAATTAACTACACGAGGACTTATCATTAAACAAATTATATAAACAACAACACATATGACTCACAATTATACAGCACACAAAATACGAAGTTTTCAGTGATCCTGTTTTTTTTTGTCATCCATTGTAGAAACTGATGGCTCACCAATTTCCTATTGGTCGGAAGATTCGTCAAATTCAATATTAAAGCTTTTTTGCCTTTTAAGTTACCATCTGTATAAAATGAAAGTTAACAATATTATTACTAAAGTATTGCTTATAATAAAATAATTAATACAGATAACGTTCCAATCTTAAGTAGACGAGATCGCAATTCTATTGGTGTATAGATCACAATTGGTGTATAGATCGCAATTGGTGTATAAATCACGTAACGTGGGCGCAATTCGGTTTGCCCGCTAAATTTAGCGGGAAGTGCACGACCGGACGGACGGACGAATGGACGGATAAAATTTTAGGATTGGGGTATTTCGTTCAAAATGACTTCATACTTTAAAATGTTGAACAAGTCTAATAACGACAAGAAAATAAAACAAATATTGACGCGAGCCCAGCTCCCTAAGCATGGCGGCGCGCTCGTGGCCTAACGGTTATCGCGCGTGCCTTCCACGCAGAAAGCCAGAGTTCGATTCCTGGCCGCGGGTACGCATTTTTGTTCACTCTAATGGTAATGCTCTGGTAAATTCGAGAACCGTGTTGCTGATTCGAGTTTTGAATATTCTACCCGCCGAACCTTCTACGCCGACTGTTCCAGAAGCCCACGCGTGTACAAAAGGGGCTCCGCGTGGCCAGCCGGAGTCAGTCTCGGCCCAGCGTTCGATCCTGCTGTTTCGCCGCCATCGACGCCTGCGACGCTATTCTTTTTTTTATTCTGTTTTTGGGCACAAGTTAGCCACATAAACGTTTATTTCTTCCTGTTTATTTATTGTTCTTTTGGTCACCACCCGTGACAATATATGAAATCAACAAGACGATTGGATTTTATGCATGATCAAGTTTTGTCTCAAAATAGCTTTAAATTTTTATATAGATATTTCCCTGTACCATTTTCATATTCAGTCTATTTGAAATTTACCTTGGTAAAAGAAAAACGATCTACGAAACGAAGCACACCCCTATTTGGCTCGAAGATGCTACAGAGATGTGTATGAACAAGCCCTTATTTAAAGTTCCTGCACTATTTCTGTTGAAAAATAAACGCACAGGGTTTGGACGAATCATTTCTTATTTTTTGCGGCACGCATTATTGCAGGTTTCCATGACAATAATAGAATGGACATTTGGCGGGTTGGTAAGAGTTCATAGTGAAACACAGCGCGACTTGGACAAAGACATATTGAAAAACATCACTTGTCCTTTATATCTGTCTTTGGCGTCATTGCAGTCGCTCTGTTTTTTACTATGAATTTCTTAACAATACTTACCTATGTAAAGGTTTTATTGTTGTATATAACGCAGATCTAATACTGTTGGATATTTATATAGCATCGACATATTTTAGAGGGAGGGGGCGATTGCTAAGCGAGTCTTGCTTTCGGTATTATTATCATGCGAGCGTTAATTATTCTCACGAATTCATTAATCGGAAAATTTTAATATCTACTTGCAACAAATTGCATCTCAGAGATGAAGTGAACTTGGCGGTCTTTGAAGGCGAACTTTTTGCTGTCGTCGGATTTGCGTCAAAATTTATTTCAACATAACAATGAACAAGGCTGAACTAGTAAATGAAATTATAGGTTAAAGTCGATTCATTCATTTCTTTCTACACTCTGTGGTTAGCAGATGTTAAGCAAACTTTAAAAAAGTATTGAGATTAGTGATGGGAGGGGGCCACAAACAAATTGCCAAGGAACCGCTCAAAACTTGGGCAATGCAAGAGAACGAAAATAATTACAGTAGTCTGACGCCTGATGGCGTAAACAAAAAGTTCCTGTCTATATAGCACAGTTTTGTTCAGTCAAATACGTTTTTGTTTTATTGTGCTGGCGTCTTCTAAAGAAATGATTAGTTGAGAGCTTATCTGCTATACAGTATACCTCTTTTTGCCCTCATTTATACCTGGCGTGTTGTGCAAATTGTTTCTTAAGACACTGGAATTGTGGAGAGTCTAAGAAAAACGCTTTTTACAGGATCAAGCCTTCCAATGAAAAGGACGACAATGCCCCTGCTCCTGAATTTTCGAGTGTGGCCACTGCTGATTCGTGGCCTCTGTGTCTTTGTACTCACATCTGCAGCTCCTGTAATCAACGACGCAGACATTAAATCACGGGATGAAAATCCCGGGGATATAATCAAGGTACTTCATTCATCAGCAATCTGATATTGTTTTGTTCGACACATTGTGTGAAAAAACGTTATCCTATCGGTACATCTATCATTTTCAACCCCCAAAAAACTATTATTAAATGGCATTATATATTTACCAATGTAAACGTTGTGCTTGTAAGGAGGAATATCCCAATTACTATAACACGCCTATATACACGAATGTATATCAAATCCCTACCAGATGTCATATATTTGAAAAATTACACTTCTGTAATTTACTTAGAATGAAAGGCAGTCTACCTGGCACTACCGATTATTCATGATTCAATCTTTGAAAATGAAATGCTTATAATCAGAAAAGAAATACTGAGATTACATGTATCGCAATATATTGTTTTATTTTCTTGCTTAATTTCTCAAACTTACTAAAAGGAAACACAGGAAAGATCTTTATAAAGTGCGAGCTCTGACCGTGATTCTGTTTTTTGCGTGACTGATTGGTCATTAGCGAGTCGCCTAGTGTAGCGTTGTGTGTTCCTAAAGTTATAACATTGCCACTAGAAAAAACATGAATTTGATTAATAAAACTTAAAATAAAAGTTTAATGCGGCGAACTTGTGGTGAGAAACATAAAGCAACAACATACTTTGACGGCGACCGAACGGCAACTGAATGAAGCAGCCATGCGAAGCTCCTTTTGTAAGCGCGTGGGTATCTAGAAGGTTTCGATCTCGAACGAACAACAAGATTCTCGAGTCATCTGGAACATTCCAGTCATGCAAACAAAAGAAGGACGAAAAGGACAATCGCTGGCGGGGATCAAATCCCGGCCAGCGGCGTTGGAGTCGAGCACGCTGCTGACTCAGCTATTCGCACGCGGCAATATTCAAATAAAAAAAATTAACAAAATAAAAACATGTAATACATGTACTACTTGAATGAGTGAACGTTTCAAGTTCAGTACGTAATCATTTGTTAAGATAATTACAAAATTCTCAATTTCTTCCTGAACACCGCACCAATCTGCATGAAAGCTTTAGTTTATCACAGAATGTCAGTAGAATGGAGGAGCACGTGGCATCTGCATCTGCTACATCCATGTGAACATTCAGCGCCAAACGAATGAGCTGTCGCTACATATTTTCACTGGAGAAAGTTGGTCACATCCCATCAAAGAGGGCATTGAATCGTAACTTTAGCGTATCCCCTGTGTTCGTGCCTGAATTAGCAAATGACCCTGAACGCGCTGAGAGACCTAACATTCACATTTATTAGAAATATATTGCAATTACTGCGGTATTATTTTGAGGTGTTGACCTGAGTTACCATTAAAAAAATTTTTGAGCTTAAGTCCTTAGAGGCGCTTTGCATTGCTGGTTCTGTTGTGCTAAATATTCATAGTCCACACCAGAAATTAGGCTAAATCCGGATGACGCTAAACTTAATCTGGCATACTTTCACATGAACATTTTATTTCCCACAGAAAAGCTGAAAAGTCGTTAGATTCATGATACGTAAATTTAGTTACACCATTACCCACAAGCTTTTGCAAAAAAATAAAATAAAAAATACCGCTCGATGAGCGGTATTTTTAAAAACCTTAGTTTTTTTCATTTGAAGTGCATATACGGTTTTAATAACGAAGCCCGAAGCCTCGGGGGCCAAAGTTACCTATCTTATGCTGACTAAGTAAACGCCAACTCATGCTCTTTGCTGCAAACTTCCTATGAATTTATCTTCACTGATAATTTTGTTCATGTAAAATTCTCCGGAACTACCCCGGAACGTAATCATCCGTCATGCGACACCACATAAAAATCTATGCTATTGCGTGCTAAATAATTGGCAAGTTATAACGCATGTTACGTATGTACGGGCGTTACGTAAATACAAGATAAAAATCAAATTGGTGATAATTTTGCAGTAGATGTTCCGGTATAATTATGATCCACATCGCCGCATGCAACAAAATCGTGCGATCAACGTTAAAATTTAATAATTTATTTTCTTTGAAGGACACGCAGCCTATCAATCACCTTAAAATTCCGTCTGACTGACAGGCCATGCAACATAAGAATAAACAATTAAGGCGGGTTTTTACATTTTCGCTTGTCTGCGCTCGAGTGAGTTGGGTCATCTTGTGAAGAGGGTACAAGCAATCATGATTTGTTTGAAAAAAATAAAGTAAATCATATTTGTTTTATTTAAAATAAGATTTCTTTAATTTCAATCAAATTAATTTTATCAACCCCAATTTAAATCTAATGTGGTGCTTTCTAATCACTAGATACAGTCAAACACCTGTATAACGAAGCGTGTGGGACCGCGATAATTATTCGTTTACACGTCACTTCGTTATATCCGTCGCGCACTTTAATGACCCCAATAAAGCAGATGTACAGGCTATTAAAGCGTTGTACAGGCTATTTCGTAGTAGAAGCGTTCGTTGTAGCGGCCTTTGACTGTATATTTTAAATCTCACATATTGATTAATAAATCCGCCCGGTCACTGAAAACAAAGCGGAAGAAAGAATTACTGTAAATTTATAATACAGTTTAATTAACACATTTTTATTGAGTAAACCCTGTAGCAAAAGTAGCAAAAATTTGCTTGTTTTCTTTAGGTAATTGAAAAAGGTGTATTTATTTTTGCGTTAAAATGTTATTGCAATGGGACTAGTGTTAGTTTTTTTCTTCTGCGTTCGTATTTACTTGCAATAGGGCGTTACCTAACTTACGAACAAGGTTAATTCTGGAACGAAAGCTAAACGTTCCGATTTGTACAGAAAATCACTGTTTTGTGGTTGTGTTGAACATGATATAAATCTTTCTTGCTTAATGACTCTTTAATTTGAATACAAAGCAAATGCATATAGAGAGCATAAATTGATAGACAAACGGTAAAAAATATTTTTGGGGTAATTTTTTTGCAGGAAATGATTTGATTTAAATCACCATACAAAAACGGGATTGATTTAAATCTCAATATAAGTATTGATTTAAATCACGATGTAAATTTTAAATTAAATCACGATTTAAATAATATTGATTTTAATTCTCCATCCTACTTATAACCGCTCACGATATGAAAAGTCACTGGCACGCTAGCGTCGTCCATCAGTTAGCTTTGGAAGTGGGAAAAACTAGAGTGAAACTTTTGCAGTATATCGCAGATCAACTCTACGCACTATCTGTGAGGAATGCTAGCTTATAACATTGTCGGAACGTTTTCAAAAGTGTTAACGAATCATGAGTAAAACATATTACAAATATATATGCACGTTCAAGGTTTTCCTGAACTATCTGAGTAATGAAGCTAGTGTACTGGTGTGTTCCCTCGTCATGAGAGAATGCTATAAATCTGAGCGCACTCAAACGAAAATGTGTGGACCAGCCTAAAAGGAACGACGCAGCAGAGAAGGTAACCGTTTCGCTGTAGGCTAGGTCGATTTGTCTTTCTACTCGAACTATCCTGTGACGTAATTCCAATCTTTTAAGACGCACAGGGTACCCAATCAAAATTTTAAAACATCAAATGGGAAGCTTGACTCACAACTTAATAACATAATGAACACCGAGACGAACAAACTGAAATGAAATACGAGACACACCAAATGTTATCAAGTTTGACGCGGTCGGTGACGTCGGCCGTTTGAACAGGAAGGCCAGCAGGGTGCTGAACAAGCATTTGTCGACTCTGTTGACTTTTCCGTATATATATATATATATATATATATATATATATAAAAATACACATTAAAGTGGTACTCATGTGCTCGGAGGACCCAGCGTCCAAAGTAGGTGTTAACTGCCTACGAAACAGAGAAGGACGAAATATTGTAATAATACACATAATGAAAACGGCCAGACACTCACGCTCGGCAATCGTGTAGTTTCGTTAATTTGGGTGAACCGTGCGACTGGCATTAGCGATTACACATCATCCGCCCCCTTCTGTTGCTGAGCTAATGTTCCGCCAATGTCGTGACCGGTGGCCTTCGTGCAAAGTGCGAAGTCGACAAGATATCCTAAAACTGGGTCGAACGAAAACATTCTGTTCCGATCTTTGTCACAACGTGGTCGATTTTTCGTCAGGATAAGTTTTAGGGGACGAGTAATGAAACGAATTGGCGAATAAAATTCGAAAAGTATCAGCATGGCCAAAGTAACATGTGCACATCCCTTCGTGATCGGGGATTTGGGAATTCTCGAAGGATTTTTATTATGATAGGGTCCTTTTGAACGCCAGGTATGTCGAGCAGATGACCTAGAACCTTGATTTGGGAATTACCAAAATGAATCTGTGATGAATTTAATAAGAAAATTGCTAGTTTCAAAACAGTCAGCCACTAATCAACAATACAAAGTATGTTGAAAAAAAAAACGAAAAATAACAACGTCGTCTATGTAACACATACATTGTCCACCTTAACTCTTGGAGAGACGTCTCATCATTTGCTGAAATGTAGTTGGGGCATTAGAGAGACAGATGCGCATAAGTTTGAATTCGTAGAAGCCGTCTGAAGCAAAATACATAGTCTTTTTTGTCTAAATCGTCCACAATAGTCTCTCAGATCACTGACCGAAAATGGACGGAGGACAACTACTCCGGAATTCGAAGACAGTCTAAAGTGCGGTCGATACAAGAAAATTGGTGCACATCATTCTTGCCCGAGTCCCATCCTTGTTTTTAATCGAAGCAACATGCAAGGGTCATGGGCTGGAAACGGCTGAATAAGTTCTCCAGAAACCATTTAGTAAACTTCCGTTTCTATTTTTCGAGGTATGAAGGCGTAGACACGTAACGCCTTTAGTGTAATTGTGAGTGGGTCCCAGTGTCAAGCGATGTTTGATGTAGCCGTTCGTTCAGGAGAAAACGCTCCCAGGTCGAGACTGTCATAATGTTTACAGAGTAAGCTGCGCACCTGATGATTTTGTAATTAGAAAAACCCGGGGTCAGTCATACTCGTCGGAAGGTAATAAGCGGTGAGGGTATGCCGTATATCTGTCGATTTCAGCACTTTGAGTCAACATTGCTGACGACAGCGACGATGTGAAGGCAAGCGAACCTCCGATCTGTAGCACTTGCGGAATCTAGCAGAGGTTGATCACGCAGAGAGAACGGAACCACGGTGAACAGAAACAATGAAATGTGCAACACTTTCTAACTCTCTAACTCTCTAAAAAAGGATGTCAATTTTTGGAGACAGCATATAGCCTAGAAGTTATAGAAGCAGCCATGTTTTCGCCAGAGTAACCTAACATACTTCTTTCAACGGTTTTTAGAAACCATAAAAATAAAACTATAATTATAAAATCTGTCAAACTAAAATTGGTTGTTATATGTTTAGACAGCATAAGTTAAGTCTTCCAAACTTTCTGGTGGGATTGTTAAACGCTGTACATGATAAATTGTGCCAGTACACTATGACCTCCAGCCTGGTGTTAACGCGCACCAGGCAGTAGTGATACATTGAGGCAGTCTGGCACGGTGTTCATCCAGATAAAAACGGGCAGGTGTGGGGTTTGAATCCAACATCCCTTGATTCTGCAGCGCGAGATTCAGCTTTGCGTACTCCGACTTGAGGTGCGCTAACACCCTCGGCCACCGATGTGATTGCAATCAGAAAACTCCAATTTTGTTTATGATTAGAACCTCCGTATTCGCCAAAATAATGAATTATCTGCTGAATAACGTTTTTGCGTCCAGCTCTTGGTAAAACGGAATCAAATAATCTTTGCTGCTTTTAAGGTCCTTTTTTATGGTATCTATTAAATTGTACACGCTAAAATAAATTCGACTCATTTTACACTCTTGCAGACGCCGCTTAGTGAAAAGGATCCAATGCTTCAAAAATACCAAGATTTTAAAAAGGTAAAGTTGCTTCTTAGAGGGGCATCATTAGATATTAAGCAGCACTTCTAACCTAAAGACAACATAGGCGATGTTGTGCAGTTTGCTCAGTAAGGGTTACAACGTGTAGACCATCCCCCCGCCTTTTTTTCTTTTTTTGATTAGTTGGATTAGTATTCCGTCTGAGAACAGTCCGCTACAGTAGCAGTTTTAGAGTGCTGCTCTTAGGCGCCCGTTCCCGTATTTAGCGGCGTCGGCGTCGGCGTAAATGCGCGTTGCATAATGGGATGTCGCAATCCTATAAACCAATTCAATTCCCCGCTAAATTTAGCGGAGAAACTGCTCCCAAACAGGACCTCTCGCCCACTAGATTCAGCGGGAATATTGGCGTAACGTGACATCGGCACCAAATCAGTTTCCCCGCTAAATTTAGCGGGAAAAAGGACGTCAAACGACTTCGGGTCACGTCACCTATACCCACATTTTGGTTCCCCCAAGATTTAGCGAAAAAATTGGCGTCACGTGACCCCAAAACCAAATGAGTTTCCCCGCTAGATTTAACTGGAAAATTGACGACACGTGACCTCAACACCAATTCAGTTCCCCGCTAAATTTAGCGAGAAAAATGACGTCACATGACTTCGCGTCAAGACACCAATACATAAATTAAGTTTCCCCGCTGAATTTAGCGGGAAAATTGATTTCACAACTTCGTGTCACGTGGCGCACACACCAAATCAACTTCCCCGCTAGATTTAGTGAGAAAATTGACATTACGTGACTGCAACAACAATTCAGCTTTCCCGCTAAATTTAACGGAAAAGTTGACGTGAAAATTGACGCCAAAATACCCCAAGAGCTGTGCTCTAACTTCGCGTTATAGAAAAGTGTAAACGTCTTTCAATCTTTTATTATGGCCTTTAAATGGCACAAGAAAAAAAAGAAGACGATTGACTACCAGTGTCGCGATATGTACATTGCAGGCTTGTATTTTCCTTGTCAAATATACTATAGGAAAGATATCCCTCGTTTAGCTCTCTCCTATCACGGGCTTCGCTCCGCTTTTTGCTGGTGCAAACTTACCCTTTTAGAGCTCGTCGCACCCCAACCGCAGTTTTGGGACCTAGAGACATTCCCAAACATACCAGATCGGCCAGTACCACCTAGATAGCAAGTTCTGCACACAAAAGTTTCTGCCACCTATCTTGATGAAACGAGGTACACAAATTAAACGCGAGTACAGCGTCAGCGTCTGACTGGAGCATTGATTGAGCACGAGTCCAGGCCCAATGCTGAAGCAGTACTCGTATGCAATCTCCCGCGGTCGGCTGAGATAGAGGATGTTTAAAATATAGTCATTTCTATCTAGGTGGTTTTAGATCATTGGATAAGCTCGTTCGGCGGTCACCTACAGCTTTTGGGTAGGAGACATTGGACTCCCCGTTCGACTGAATATTTGTATGTCTGTCCTTTGACCTCTTCAATTCGCCGGTGAACAGGCCGTTGAACCAAACAAAAATTTGACCATTTACACAACATACAACAAATGTCGCAATCAGGTTTAATGATGAGCTAGATATTTCTCGGTGGAATATAGTAGCTAAAGCAAATATTTGTAGTTCATAAGTGAAATACCGGTAATTAATTAATTAAAATCAGCTCGTCCACTATGACGGTTTCACTCGTGTCGTGACTGCTGCCACGGCCGATAGTAAAACCTGAAATTGTTTTCCCCAAGTGATCTTTAAAATTAGTTGAGTCTAAAACGTACGTTGGCCAGAGAAGAAGATGCAGAAACGCAGTCTGTAACAGGCAGAGAGTTTTAGTCTGCCCACTAAGCAGATCACTATGTTTAGTGCGGCTGAGTGAAAACTAGAAGGACACAGGTTTACTAGGAAGTTTTAGACTACAACCAACGCCTGATCTACACTAGTTACTATTATCCGCTACTATATGAAAATCGGTCTCGCATTGGTGCTCCACCACTTGCGAGTATGAGAGAAAAGTACCGAAGCAGCAGCTGTGTCCTGAATCATAATCATGTTCTCGTTGCATATTTATTTATTATTTGATGTTATGACTGTATTTTTTATTTTATGGTTTTACACAATTATTACAGCCAATCGAAAATACGTTCCTTCTTCGTGACTTTCCTTGTTCTGTGTCGGTTTTGCAGTTAAGCAGCCACCATGTATTACATAGCTTGGAATAAACGTCCTGTTTCTTACATTACCTTTTTCCAATCGTCCTGTATAGGAAGCAATCCGATGTTCTTCCTGAGTAAGCCAAAACAAAAAGAATCTTATCAGCTATCGTGTGACAATCGGGTCCGCCTGCATATGCTTTATGTATTTATTTACAGGGTCTTTTATTCAGCAGCCTTGTATTGAGGTTTTCCTCCCTGAAAAAAGATTCGCACCGACTATGCAAGATGACATACAACGCAAACAAAGGAACCTTGCCGGATGGACAGATTGAACTTCTCACAACGTCAACTGAAAAAGAGTAAGGTTCCTCTCGATGTGTTCAGCAAATGTTCATTTCTACTGCACCAAGTGTACAACTCTGTAGAGCAGGTGTGCACAACTCAAAAATGACGCGGGCCAAAAATTGTTTATTGGAAACTGCGCGGGCCGCACCTAGTGTGACACGTTACACCTTTTTGCTGCAGACAGGTTTTCAATATCCGGCATCATCGCACTGGTGGCCGTCTTCAGCACATCTCGCAGTGTCATGTCCGTCATAAAAGATCGAAGACGGTTCTTGTTGAGGGTCATCAGTGACAACGTCTGCTCAAAGACATACGTGCTCCCAAAAAGTGATGCAAGCTTCAATGCGTGGTCCACAAGGTTTCCGTACTTGCTCCTGTCAAGGCTTCTGTAGAAGTCAAGCAGCTGAGACTCACGATGCATACTCTTCAGTTCTGGCGAGCACTGGAGGTCGATGAGTTCTAGCTGCAGCGTCGGACCTGTGTGTTCCGGTGCGACAGAAAACGGATCGCGGAACAAATCGTAGTTACTCTTCTCACTTTCGAATGCCTTGAATCTTTGCTGGAACTCGGAGAGCAGGTACTCAACCTGTGGAGCGTACGTCGCAGCTACCGTCTTCCGATTTTCGCCGGTGGGAAAGAGCTTCTGGCAGGTTGGAGAGCGAAATATGCTTCCACCCCCAAGCTGCAATTTGAAGAGGCGCAGCTTTCCTTGGAACGCGAAGATCGCGCTCACCATGTCCGAAATGAGATGGTCTTTTCCTTGGAGAGCTATGTTAAGCGTGTTCAGATGGCTTGAAATATCGGTGACGAATGCCAGATCCCACGACCATTGTTCTTCCTCCAGCTCTGGTATGTGTTTCCCTTCCTCTTGCAAGAAAGCGATGATGTCGGCCTTCAGCGCGACGAAGCGACTCAGAACATTCCCACGGCTTAGCCAGCGAACTTCAGTGTGATACGGGCTGTCCATGTCCTCACTCTCCATTTCTTTCAGGTACTCTTGAAATTTCCTGTGCTTCAATCCCCGAGCACGTATAAAGTTGACAACCGAAGTCACGACCTTCATCACATGGTCAAACTTCATCACTTTGGCACAGAGTGCTTCCTGGTGAAGCACACAGTGATATTGCTTCAGTTCTACACCACTGAACGCTTGAAGTAAGGCAAAGGCTCCGTTTCTCTTTCCCATCATGGCTGGGGCTCCATCGGTGCAGACACCTGCGAGTTTTTCCCATGATAGCTTGAGCTTCTCGATGACGTCTTTGACCTCCTTGCTGATCTCTTCTCCCGTAGTCCGTCCGTCCATTGAGCAAAGCTCTGCCAGCTCCTGAGTCACTTCGAAGTTTTCGTTCACACCACGGATGAAAACAAGCAGCTGTGCTGTGTCTTTGATGTCTGTGCTCTCATCCAAAGCAAGAGAGTAGTAGGCAAAATGACTGCAACTCCTCTCCACCAACTTCTTGTCCGGGCACATCTCCTCAGAAGCAATCATAAGACATTCCTTGATGAAGTCGCCATCAGTAAACGAACGACCTGAATGAGCGATCTGTCGAGATATCTGAAAAGACGCCCGCGTGGCTGCTTCAGATGTGTTCTTTGCTTTCGTAAAAATGCTTTGCTCAGCAAGCAAATTTCGTTTTAAGTCCTCGGACTTTGTTTTTCTCTCCGAATCCGAAAGAGCGCTGAAGTCGCGGGCATGTTTGGTCTCGTAGTGGCGTCGAACGTTGTATTCTTTAGGAGCCGCGAGAGATTCTCGACACACAAGACATAAGCACTTCGATGCGTTCTCAATGAAAAAGTACCTCCATGTCCACTCCTGGTTGAATTTCCGGCCCTCCTGGTCGATTTTTCTCTTCTTTGGAAGTGCACTCATATTCCAAGCGTGACACGACTAGCTTTTCTCTATCTGCAACAAGCTGTCACTGATCATGTCCCAACAGGAGGGGAGAGGGCTGTAGCCTCCGTGGAGAGAGGGAGGAGGAAACGGGATGAAGAAGAACTGGAACAAGGATAGGGAGGGACGCTGTTAGGGGTCATAACAACGCACTGGATGGCTGTACAGGCTTTTGTATTGTTGTTTTTTGTGGGTCTAGTGGAGAGGGAATATTTGAATTGAGGACGCGGAGTTTCCCCCGGAAAAGAGGACTCTGAGAAAAGTAGGTCAACGGGTTCGAATGCTTTCTGCCAAGTCAACGGCCGCAGTGCATTGAATGACACGGTGAGCGGTTTCTGCGCTCAGCTGGGCCGCGGGCCGCGGGCCACACAGAAAGTGCCCGCGGGCCGCATGCGGCCCGCGGGCCGTATGTTGTGCACCCCTGCTGTAGAGTCTTTAATGTCGTAATACTTGATCAGAAATGAAAAGTTACAAAATGCAAGTCAGCAAAAACCCAAAGCTTCGATTGCCACGTATACATTTACAGCGCCTATACAAAACTCCCTGGGGTCATCTTTCCCTCCCGTAACTGCAACCGGTGTACTAATGCAAGTGGAAATGCCAAGGCGCACACTGCTCTACAGCAGTTACACAATGTACGCTTATTTTGTTCTTGTACGCTTATTTTGTTCTTGAAACCTCAGTATACGTATATTGATCAGCAAGAGTAAATAGGCTGAACTGTGAGTCTAGATTCGTCGGATTTTTTCTCTGAATTAGTTAATGGCGGTTTCGTGATAATTCGCTCGTTAAAAATATGGAAGTCTAGCGGTGCGCAGAGGGATACAGTGCTTAGTGCAATCTAAGAGAAGATTTTTGAAACTCGGAAAGGAAAAATGGCAGACGCAGCGGTGCTATTATGTAGAATAGTCGCCGTTATGGGCCCTCAACTATAAAGAGTGTTTCAATTGATTTGTGTAAAGACCTCTAAAAAAAAAGGTGGTGCACGCAAGGCGCGTCGAACCAACGCAGTATTGTTGAGTCTTACTGAGTATATTAATATTTTTCGTAATATACAAAACTGAGTATTTAACATTAAGTAATTAGCGAACTTTTTAGTTATAAATTTGTGCGCAAACACGTTAATGCAAACAATGTTGAGCGGGTTGAGAAGCATCCCATCATAGAGAGAAAGAGAATCATTTAGAGTTTTCATTAAGGTAGCTAGCCTTTATTTCTCTAATTTTTTCTAGCTTTAAGATATGCGTTCGAGATTTATAAAAAGCACATGTGACTTATTTTTATCCCAGTCCGCTGGCAAATAGTCATGTAAAAATGTGTTTTTCACCTCACGCGTTTTTCTTTTTTAATTTAGCACAAATTTTGGAGGGCGCTTAGGTTTCACCTTTAAGAGTATAAAGCGGTAACGGTATCGGGCCCCGTTCGCAGCGCCTTCTTTTGAGCGAAACAGATGCGCGTCAAAACTGTCCGATCCGGCGTGCAAACTGGCGGAAGATGGCTGCTCCGACGCGCCGCATACGACAGTTGGAGACACATGTTTCCGACGCGTCGTGGCGTCGTACCGTTCAACTCCGCCCAGTTTCGGGTATCTCTCTACGGAATGGATGGATGGATGCTAATGACTGTATTTATAACGGGGGGTAGCTTGCTCCCCTGAGCCAAGAAACCGAAAATACTCCCCTCGTCCTTAGTGGTTTCTTTGACTTTAAAACGAACACACTCTACAAGACGAACGCTAAAACAAACACATTCTACAAGCTTTGTAATAGAAGGTACATAGAAAAATTAACGTGTAAAATGTTAGCTACTTACATGAGTTAATCAGCCAGTTTGGCATATCACAAAAATATCTTGGCTTGCTCAATACCGAGCCTGCTTTATTTTCAATGCCTACCTGATCGCTCTGGAGAGGACGTCCACTGCCCTCTCACTTCCGTCTCTCTTCTTGCTTCGGATTTCTGCGAGGGGCTCTCGCATCCCATAATCATTTTCTCACACGGACTAGCCATGGAAGCTGCAGGAGAGCGCTGAATGTGGTACTTAGAAACCCGGAAGCGCTCTTTACGATTACGTTGTGCGCGTAGACAGAATGACGCGTATTTTGTAAATATTTCGTACGTTTCAGTTCGTTGGATAGTGAGCTTCAGAGCACTGTGATGATAAGATGCAGTGCGCGAAGTTGGCGGCTATCTCGCGAGAGCTGTTGGACAAAGCATCGATTCCGTAGAATGTTACAGTTCGGGTAATGTTAACCCAAGTCCTCGGCCCCATCAAACGCAGTCATCAGGCGCCAGGATAGGGTGGACTTATCCACCTGTCTGGACAGTTGTTGTGGGTGATCTACTCATTGAGGAAGTAAATTGGAATCGTTCTAGCGAAAGGAGGACACCTGAAGCAACCACTCAAAGCGGCGGCAGAGAATGCCGTCCCAGTTATGCTGCAGCGCAAAGTGTTCATGTGTTCAATACACGGGCATCACCAAAGCATCTGGAACTGCTGGTGACCAAATTCTTTCGGCCCGTGTTCACTAATTTCGCTATACAAGTAACAGACAGGAAGTACCTCAGTAAACATCCGCAGAAAAACCTCTCTCACTGAAGGTGCTCGTGCTCTTAGCTTTACCGGAAACAGGCATGCTATACGTATAAGTTTTGTTGCGATCTATGCACATTCGTTAGGTATCTTATATTTGCACTTGTTAATAAAAAAATGCATGCAGTCACCTACCTTCTCTTTTCGTTTGGATACCCGCATTTGCAGCGCCCGATCGCGGTTCGTTCGTGCGCAGAAAAGGAACTTCGGTTGGACGGGAAGATAGGGCCCCTGGTCGGGAGCGCCAGAACTAGACGCGACGGTCGGCTTCCTTTCATATCGGCGGCAACGGGCAGGCATGGAGTATATAGGAGGCTATGCTCAGTATCACTGTGAACACTACTGTGCTGTTTCAATACGCGTAGCGTGTACCAGCTTTAGTATGTTTTAGCACAAATAAGGTCAAACAGCCTGTAGAATAGTTGCTGATTCGAGTGCCAAAGTTTTCTCGACACCGGCACATATGTGCTCTCCTACCTGCAGCAAGAGCAATAAGATGTCAAATATCAAGTAGGTTTCCTGCCATGATTTTTATTTCAATGTGGTCTTGAATGTTTCCTGTCGTGTTTTTATTTCAGTATGGCCTTTAAGATTTCCTGTCATGTTTTTTTATTTCAGTATGGTCTTCGATTAAAAAAACACTCATGATGAACAAAGGAAGCCCTTAGTTAATATGATGAGCCGTCAGTTCTTGCGCTATAGATACCCCGTGCACCGTCATTGGCCCTTGTGTTATAACATTAATGCCTCGCTATGAACAAGGTGACAAGCTTTTAGCCGATCAATCCTGTGTTCAGAAAGGGCACGGGATTTCGTGTGTCAGTGTATACCTCGAGATTAGTTAGGTGTCACTATCGTTCTATGAGCCGTGCTTCTATCAGTCTGAACAATATTGGCGACAAAAGCCATTTTCTCTTGAACTGGAGTCTACTGTTTCTGACCTAAAGGTAACAGCGCACAAGAAAAGTCACACACACGGAACTCACGCACACGGACAAAAAAAAAAAAGAACTTCTGGCATCGCGCAACCAACGCTGATTTGTATTTTTGTTGTCTTCCTTTACACCGATTAAGAAACAAAACGTTATTAAACTTCGTTGTTTTATTTCTGCTGCTACGTAACACAACTCTTATTCTGCGTGGTATTTTATCCTCTTCTAAACGATTTCAAAGTCTAACGCACTTGTTACCTTCGAGTAGAAACTAGGTATAACAATTCCTTGGAAAGTGATATAGAAAGATTGCTAACACAGGTTTTATTCCGCTTCACGATACTTGCTGCTTCAAAATTTTTTCTTGTGATGGGGTGATGAGTTTACCTGATTACGGAGCAGTTTTTGAAGTTGACTAAGCATCCCAAGTCGCGGCAGGAAATGCATAGAAGTCCTGGATTAGGTAATCGAATATTGTCATCATGTTATCTTAATCGGTGGTCAACACATCTTCCTGTTTTGACATATGTAAAGTTTGCCACATGAAAGGGGCAAGGAATAAACCCCTTCTTCTTCAAAGCAAGGGGTGTAAGGGTTTTATGTTTCTTTTTTTTTTGTGCAGCCTGTATTGGTTTTGGAATAGCGTTAAACTTTTTACATAAACATTAATATATTGTGGAGACCAAAAATATACCATCAATATTTCCTCGTTTTCCAATCTTCTTGAGGTTATGGCAGACACGTAGCCAGGATTTTTGGTTTGGGGGGGGGGGACCGCTCATGACAAAATGCTGTATGAGGGGGAGAGGAAACGCAGCGAAATGGCAGATTTCGGGGGGGGGGGTGGCCGCCCCCCCCCCCCTGGCTACGTGCCTGGGTTATTGGATATGTTGTGAATGTAAGGTATAGCTGCCGGCCTTCGGTTTCTCTTTTTGTCTCGTGATATGGAAAGTGCCGTTTCACTTTTCAATTTTTTTAGAAGGCGGCTTTTAGCGATTGAGGTTACCAGGTTGTTACGATGCGCTTTAAATAGAAGACAGGTGAGAGGAAGGCGAGAGGGAAAGGGAGAGGGAAGGCGGAAAGATGCGACGGCAAACGCCACCGTGCTTGTGGTGGCGTGGCCGATCTGCAACACAGGTATGATGAGGAACCCGGTTTCTGTATCCTAGACACTTGTGCTGGAAAGCGTAATTGGACGGAATTGCGGGACGGTCTTGAAAAAAAGAATTTTTGAAGCACTGATGCACTATACCCCTTTTACCAACAGAGAATAAGCCGAACCATAATTGAGGACTGCTTTTTTCTCCTTAGGTTCATATAACTAACATACATGGCAGGGTAAAAGAAACAGATCTAAGGTTCAGAAATATTAAAATCCTTGGTCAGGAAGTTTTATTGTTATCTCTAACGGGTCTAAACATGTTTTAAAACTGGAGAGCACGCTGGGCACAATGTTCGGGAAGTTTTGTTCGTTGATGTCTAAGAGTACTGAAAAGTCATCTACGTAGTGAAACAGGGTACATCAAAATGCTCTCTGTGCATCAATTTTAGAGTGCATCGAACACAGCACTGACTCGTTTGGTACCTTAGCCTTCCAAAATGCCTCGGGCAATTCTCAAAACAGTTCTCTGGAATCGCTCACAGTTAACCTCAATTCTATTTCGCGACCTGGGACGGTAACACATACCTTAAAAAAAAATAGAGCCTCCATCGGATCTAGCATAGCGCATATCCTCAGTGATATATTTCACGCACGTCCACGACAGATTACTTCAAAAGTGCTTAGACCCCTCCAAAAGTGCCAAAGTGTTTAGCTACGTAGATGACGTTTTAGTACTCCAAGAAATCAGCGGACAAGACTTTTCGAACATTGTGCCCAGAGTGCTCTCCAATATTAAAACATGTTTAGACCCGTTAGAGATAACGCGTGAGCTTTTGAGCAAGGATCTTTACACATTCTGGACTTTAAACTGTGGTTTTGTCCTTCCATGTGTGGTGGAGAAATATTGTCACAAATAACAGGCGATGAGGCAGGAGAAAACGAAATGAACTAAAAATTTAATGGAAGCGAGCTTGTGCCAGAAATGAAAAAAAGTAAGTAACACACGCCGAGCACGCCCCAGCGAGGCGTCGTCGCGGTAGCAACCAAAGTTCCTAGATAAGGGCTTCCTGCAAGTAGCGACATGTTTTGAAGCGCCGACTGCGGGACGGTGCAGGTTTTAGGAAGCGAATGGCGGCGCATAGAAGAAGACTGAGCTGAAGGACGCAATTTTCTTCCAGCGCAATGTACTTTGTCATTTATATGTTTGTCAATACTTGCAAAAATAAGTATCAAGGGACTTCATCAGCAGCGGGCGACGGTGTGTCGGCGTTAAGACTGGCTATCTCCAGAGAAAATCTGGAGTCAGTGAATGAATCGGTAATACGGCTCACGGTTCTTTATGGGTTATGCTTGTCATCTCGAATATTCGACCTAGAATGTTCGGGAAAGGCCCACGGCGAGGCTGACTAGGCATCATTCAGGCCTCCTTTTCTTTTTATGCTCCTCGGGATAAGAACATACGTGAGCCTTCTATGCGAACGGAAAAGCTATCCTCTAGAATATAGATCATGCACGAGGCCTTCAAAAGCGCAACATCCCGATGCAAGATAACACAAAGAAAACAAGATGATGGTAATGGTAAGCGTAAAACGGCTTGAGTCGAACTACGGGAACCGCCTCGGGTCGTGGTCGGCGTCGCGATAATATTTGCATTTCATCGGGAACTACTTCGTACTTGAGGCTCCCAGAGGCGACGAAGTACTTTGTACGGTCCGAGGTACCGTTTCAAGAGTATTTCGCTGAGGCCGCGGTAATGGTTGGTGTTCACACCAACACCCTGTCTCTTGGCTGGAGGTGAACGTCCCGACAACGAAGGTTGTAGCGGCCAGCGTCGACACGCTACTGGTCTTGAATCCGGAGTCGGGCGAGCTGGCTGACTTCTTCAGTCCGTTGAGCAACCACCTGGGCGTCGTCGCTTAATTCGTTAGCTGGCTCGTGGGGCAGCATCGCGGCCAGCATGGTCGTTACTTTCCGACCATGTACCAGCTGCAAAGGTGTAACTCCAGTGGTCCCTTGAACTGCCGTGTTGTATACAACCGAGACGTAAGGTAAGATCTGGTTCCACATCTTGCGCTCCACGTCGACGTACATGGCGATCATGTCGGCGATGGTCTTGTTCAAACGCTCCGTCAGCCCGTTGGTCTGCCGGTGGTAAGCCGTGGTTTTATGCTGGTCGGTGTGGCTCTGGCGGTGTATCTATTTTGTCAGCTGTGCTATGAACGATGAGCCCTGGTCCGTAATCAGGACTTGGGGAGCGCCGTGTCGGAGGACAATGAACTCGACGATGAACTTGGCTACTTCCACCGCGGTTGACGATGGGAGTGCTTTTGTCTCGGTGTACCGGGGGAGATAATCCGCAGCCACGATTATTCAACGGTTTCCCTGCGCTGACAATGGAAAATGTCCAAGTAGATCCATTCCAATCTGCTGGAACGGTGCAGTCAGGGGCGCGAACGGATGCCACGAGTGCCAACACTTCCGTTGCTGGCACTCGTGGCACGACCTTGTGTAGATGTGGACAGTCTTCGGGAGCTTGGGCCAGTGGTAGTCCTCTCAAATTTCTTGCGAGAGACCTGCTCTAGCCAAGGTGACCACCTGTCTGGGGTGCAATGTTGCGCTTTTTGGACTCCCAGGAGTTTAGGGAGAAGGAAGTGACGTAGGTGTGAATGAACGTATCTTAGCAGATAACGGTATCTTAGCAGATACCATCATCAGCGACTCCGCCAATCAACATCCAAAGAGCGTTGTTGACGTCACTTCCTTCTCCCTAGTCTTCTGGGAGTCCAAAAAGCGCAACATAGAGCCCATGGGGGCTATGTTGCGCTTTTGGACTTTCAGGAGACTAGGAAGAGGAAGTGACGCAGGTGTGAATGAACGTATCTCGCATCGCGAAACTCACCGTCATCAGCGACTCCACCAATCAACATCCAAAGAGCGTTGTTGACGTCACTTCCCTCTTCCTAGTCTCCTGGGAGTCCAAAAGCGCAACATAGCCCCCCTGGTCGTCGTGGCAGGCTTGAAATATCTCTTCTCGAAGACTATACATTCCTTTTACTTTACGTCCGAGCGCGGCCGATGTTATGAGCTCAAGGGCCAATCTAAGAGCGCAAAAGCGCAACGTCATAGCGTGCTTTCTGCGCTTGATAGGACTAGCCGGCGGAGGAGCACGCACAAAGGGACGGGGAATACCAGCTGGTTCTATCAATTGCAGAGAGCACACCATGACGTTGTGCCTCTTTCGCTGTTTGATTGGCAACAAGTATGCAGGATACAGAAAGCGGTTCTCTCATCATACCTGTTAACCTCAGTCGCTGAAAACCTTCTTGAAGAAATTGAAAAAGGTGAAACGACACCACGAACATCACTAATCAGAAAGAGAAACAAAAGGCCGGCAGTCATACAATAAATTCACAACATATCCTGTAACCTCAAGAATATTGGTAACCGAGTAAATATTGATGTTGGCTTTCGCCTCCCAACCCACCCCCGCCCGCAAAAAAAAAAAAAGAAAAACAAACAAACAAATGAACAAAATGCTTCCAGGTCCACGTAAATCGTTAACGCTATCCCAAAAGCCGATACAAGCTACACAAAAAAACATGAAATCTCTCTCCGTCCCTTGCTCAGAAGGAGTAGTTTATTCCTTCCCTCTTTCATGTGGCAAACTTTACATGGGTCAAACAGGGAGATAGGTTACAGACCGATTAGTAGAACATAACAAAACATCCGAGTAGCCAATTCAAGACTTCTAGGCATTCACTGTCGCGACCGCGGATGCTCAGCCCACTTCTAATACTGCTCCGTAATCATCAAGAATCATCACCGCTTACGAGAAAAATCATCGAAGCAGCAATTATCCCTGAAGCAGAGTGACACATGTGTAAGTGATCCTTCTATATCACTTTCCGAGACGAAGTTGTTATACGTAGACACTACTCCGAAGGTTAAGATTGCGTTGGACCTTGAAATCATTTAGAAGAGGATGAAATGCCACGCAGACTAAGATTTGCCTTACTTAGCAGCAGAAATGAAACAACGAAGTGTGATAACAATATTTCTTTTTTTTTCTTCTTATCGGTGTAAATGGAGAAGACAAGAACACAAAATAGAGGTGATTGCCAAGACGACGTGAGAGGTTCCTTTTGCCGTTCGGCGTGTGTTCTGAGATATGAGTTATCTTGTGCGCTGTTACCTTTAAGGGGACACTGACAGACTATTTATGCTCGCTAAGGTCTTTATTTGTACAGTCAGCACAGAATGAAACCCGAACGCCGGAACGCGTGGCCATCCACACAGGTTGCTCCACCTGGAGCCCCTGAGAACTAATAAAAATGCGCCGAGGTGCGAGGGTGCAGGTCCTGCAAGATGTGATCGACCCTCGCGCGGCGCGTCTGGGGCTTGCGCGTTTTGCCGGTGGCGCGCTGTAAGCGCCATCCTCAGGGTGCTTTTGTGTCACCACACTGTAGCCCGGCCAGCACCTGCGGCGCGCGCGGGCGAGAAGGTCTATGCTAGGAGCAGCAGCAAGCTGCTTGCCTCGCGCGCGACGGAGCACGCCCAAGGTGTCTTCTCCTACTTGCGTGCCGGATTTTTGGTTTGTTATACGTATCGTAATTTTATAATTAGCAGTACTTATAGCAGAACAGCGCGACATACGAGAAAGGAGAACAAGTTGGGACACATGACTAGCGAGTGACACAACTCAAGGTTACTAAAAAAAATATTTAGTTTTAATATGAGCACATTCACACGTCTCTCTCTCTCTCCGCCCCCAGAGCTCGTCCATTACCTGTCTTGTTCTTTAGCCTCATATGCTTCGCTACGAATGCCATACTGCAGGTCTACCAACTCGCGCACTGAGCAAACATTTTCCTTAATTGTAGTGACTTGAGCCTTGAACAATACGTCACTCTCTGCAGATTCTGGTCCAATCTGTCCAGCGCACCCATTATTTATCGTTTTGTGTATCGAATGCTTAGCGATATCTCTTCAGCGCTGTCATTATTTATCGCTTTGTGTATCGCAAGGGCGAAATGAAAGTTGAAACATTTCGTGCATAGAAGACCCGTAGTGCTTGATGATGTGTCACCGGAACCATGCAGAGGCTCCGGTGGACAACGAGGAACACGCGGTTTTCTGAGAAATAGTGAAGCGTCATGGACGTGAAATAAAATTCGTTTATTGGCATAACCGTACTCTTCGTGAAAAAAAAATGCTGCAACAGACCGATACGTATAATAGACAATAAAACTGCGCTCCCCAGGAAAGAGACACCATGGGCGTGCTCCGCTGGCTGCACGCGAACAAGCAACTTGCAGCTGCTCTAGCATGGACCTTCTAGCGCACACACAAGTCGCAGGTGCCGACCGGGCTACAGTGGGACGACACAAAAGCACTCGAGTGGCGGCGCTTAAAGCGCTCCACCGGCGAAACGCGGAAATTCCCAGACGCGCCGCGCGAGGTCGAGCACATCTTAGTAGGACCCGCACCCTCGCACCCCGGCGCATTTTTATTAGTTCTCGGGGCCCTCCAGGTGGAGCAGCCTGTGCCGATGGCCACGCGTTCCGGCGTTCAGGTTTCATCCCGTGCTGACCGTACATGACACATGAGAGCCCGACTGGCCAAAACACAATTTTCGGCTTGAAATTCGTTTTTTTCGCTCGAATGCCGCCGATTCGAGAACTTACTGGTTTGAGTCGCGCTCACTATCTTCTGTGTTGTCACGTTCCGTTCTCTATGGTTAGACACACACACCAAATATAACCAAAGTCGTGGATTATCGAAGGCACACACTCAATATTAAAAATTAAAATAAATATAATACCTTTTTTTGTGGCTTCTAAAGCTGCAAATACATTGAGTAAAAAAAGTGTCACAGAAGGAAAGAAGCGCTCTGCAATCTCTGCGTAATTTTCAACATGGCGTCGTATCGTGGAAGTCAAGGGCTGGACGGCCTAACGACGGCCGCTGGACAGCGGGAGTGGGATCTCTACTTCAAAACGGTTGTTCGCGGTACCGGCGAATCTGTCTAGCTTCGAAAGAAATCATTTACTGATCAAAGCAATTAGGATGTATTCCTAACAACACGCCCTGACCACCAAGCTAATTCGCACGAAGACGTCGCGGAGTCGTCGTCCCTTGACCCGGGTGAAGACATCACTCGTCTCACGAACACGAATTGGTAAGAGCTTGAAAAACGCTCAAGCGCGTTTCTCAAGCTTTGGCGTTTTTTGTGCGACGCGCCGCGTGCATATTTATCAATTGCCTCGCCCAATCGAAAAAAAAAAAAAAGAAAAAGAACGCGGTCGGGTGAAGCAGCGTGACTTTCCTTAACTCCCTCCTACTCTACATTTCCTTTTCCAGTATCCGGTTCAATTTAGAGTTGCAGTTGCGTATTTTTACTTTAATAAAAATATATAGGACGCTATAGCAAAATATTCATTGGGTGGTTTTCTGACACCATATTAAATCGCCTGGCAAAAAAGTGAAGTATACATTTTTTTTTTTTTTGGGGGGGGGGGGTGGGGTGTTGGTTTTATTTTGATACTCCTGTCAGACGGGTTAATTTAGTGCACTTCAGCTCACCGAATGTCACTTCCGGTGTGTTTCGGTGCGACACGGGATAAATTAGTGCCACTCAGAAATTATGAAAATTACGATGGGTAAGAAGTGCTATAAGACACCTAAAATGTATCAGCCATAAGTGTATCAGCAATATTTAGTATCTGTAATAAATACACATTTTAAGACATTGCTGCTTAATTGACAATATTTATACCAATTGGATAATTCTGATCGATCGTCACAAGGCAAGATAAAGAAAATTCAGATAAAAAGAAGCAAACTAGGCTCTTAAATGTAGTAACTCACTTGAAGCTGAGTGTGTTCCTCAGGTACAAACCGTGTGGCACACTACACGAATGACGGTAAAGGTAAAGTACACTTTGTTGAGAGATGCACTAATAGTGAATTTGGCTGGCCAGTCGTCGGCAACGTATTTTTCCGGTAAACTGGCAATAGTTTTCGCGTGGTCAGTTTCCGGCCAGTGCGCTTCCGTTTGGGTGGTGGTTCTCCAGCAAGCGCCGGCAACTTTCCGGCGCTTTTTCCGCCCGAGGCTCCAAACAGCCGGGCGAGGCAGGGAGTCCGAACTGTATCCGGTGTCGTCACTTCCCGAAATGGTCATAAAAAGTGAACGAAAGAACGAAACTGATCTAAAGTCACTTCAGCAGCCACTAATCGAGTCAATCGAAGCCGTTGGGACATGGATGACGGCGGCGACAGCCTGTCGTTAGCGGTGTCGCGCGGGCAGAGGGCGAAGTAAACTGCCACCGTCTGGCGTTTCGTGTTCGGGTGCTGGGGGTCACGTGGTGTGCCGCCGGCGCGTTTCTGGTTGCCGGTTCCGCCAGCTCGGTCTCGCCGGCGATTGACCTCTCGAATTCGCCATAGAATTGGCCCGTCTGACCGGGGGTATAAGTCGTGAATAGCCTACTCGCCCGAGCCTCCATCTTAACGCCCCAATCAGACGGGCCAATTTAGTGCACTTCAACCAAGTGCACTTCAGCTCCTCACCGATTGTCACTTCAAGTGTTTGGATGCCACACGGGTTAAATTAGTGTCACTCAGAAATGAGGACAACCACGATGGGTACAATACTATTGGACACCTAAAATGTTAAAGATCAGGAAACATAAATGTCTCACCAATATTCAGTATTTTTTTATTAAAGATACATTACAAGACAACGATGGGTTAATTGACAATATTTACGCCAACTGTATGATTCTTATCGATCATTACAAGCAGTATAAGAGAATAAAAAGATAAAGAAGAACGAAGCAAACTCACTTCAAACCGAGTGTATTCTTCATGAAGAAACCGCGTGGCACACTACACAAACAACACTAAAAGCGAAGTGCACTCCGTTGAAGTAACACTAAATCAGCCCGTCTGACCGAGATAAAGATGCTCCTGACCAACAAATGTGTAATTCAGGTGCTGCCCGGTAACAAAGCCACATTTTAGTTTCAGGAATATGATTCAAGGGTTCGCTCCAGAAACCGTCAAAGGTCACGATGATCGAATATAGAGCCCAAGCTTGGATTGATCGCGGTGGTATGTAAAGATAAATTTATTTCCATGAACATGCTACAATTTGCATACATTTACATATCTTCTTTTTCCTAATAGATCTTTATTTCAACTAGAGTGATCTTCACAGACTACAAATACTGCATTATACTCAGAACTGAAGAATATGAAAACCGTAAGTGTCATAACCACGCTCTCATTTAGCGTGCAATCGGAGTAATTATTGCGATACCAACCACGTTTGGACAACAGCAGTCGCCTATATCACTTTAGATAGAGACGATAAAATGTGAAAATTCAGATGACATGTTTTATTATCTGTGACATTCGCCTACTGAAAAAAAAACCTGCCATAAATAGTTATACATGTTGACCAGTTTAATTCATATGATGTTATGGGATACAGGAGCTGTATTCAAAGTGGTCTCCCGTATACATACCGGACCTGTATTTATACGGGACCTGTATTCCTACAGGACCTGTATTCCTACAGGATCTGTATGAATACCGGTTATTTCTGTATGCACATGTGTTTGACTGCTTCAAAGATGGCGTAGAGCCACCTAAGTGGTAACTGTTTGAAAAGGTAATCTACAACCGAAAGAAAAAAAAATGAGCCTATAAACAATAAATGTGTACGAAAATGAAAACAAACATAAAATAAATTAAATTCACCCTTAAGTATTTTTAATTAATGTGTCATACCGGTGCATTACATCAAATTCTACCCAACTATTGCCTTCTTGGTGTATATCAAGACATGGTATCTGCAAACTGAGCCGCACCTTTCTTTCCATGATCTTTGGTGTGTTGCATGGCTTCGAAACAATTAATCAATACTGCGTAAACTCTTGAACTTGTAACGCAGAGTCTGTCTTTCCAAAGCTTCTAAGCAATCTTTTTCGGTGCTGAGTGGGGATTTCCTTGTTTGATTTTCTTTAAAAACCCTTCATTATTCACGGCCACGGCAAAGGGGTACAGAGACTCTAACGTAAAATTAGACTCGCGTGTTTTTTTAAACCTCTCTTTGTTTAGGAGAGCCGAACGGCAAAAAAATCAAATTATAACTTAATTCAACAACTAAAGGTTTTGTGTACGTATGAAAAGTGCTTATGAATAGGGTTTCCGTGTTTCAGGTTTTACTAGAGCTAGTTGGTTACATATTGGCGATGGGTCGACATGACCTACAGCAATATTTGTTTCTGTAAGTTGCAGCTTACCCGTCCCCAATAGGTTTCGTGTTCTTGGTAAATAGCAAGTGACTTCAATATTGACGTCATGAGCAAAACAAAATATGGAGTCCGAGAATACTTAGACATATTGTATAATTATGGGTTACAAAATATGATTGACGGCTACACTAGAGAGGAGTCTCTTGCTGATAAAATTACGAAAACGGGCGTTGATCACATTATAGTAGGCACAGGCAACTTCATGTTTATAGGTGGGATCATACAGCAAAAAGTAGCGGATCATTAGTTTGTTGCTCTAAGAATACTAGACAAATATAATACGCGTAAAGCGGAAGAGCAGGAATACAAGCAAATTCTAGACAACAATAAAGTAGATCGCAGTATAAAAAGGATTTAACTGGAATTCCCTATTACAACTCGATCACATATCACTCTATGAAACGGCAGTGGAGGCACTCGAAGTATATATGAACGCTCGATTAAAACGATCAAACTAAAACCTAGAAATGCTAGTAACAAATGTATTGATAAAGATATAATTGAACTGAGTTCGGAAAAAAAAAACTATGGAATCGGTGAAAGAAATATCCCGACGATACCTTATTAAAGGAAGAGTATAGGCAACTACGAAACCAGGTGACAGCAAAAATTAGGCTGTCGAAAAGAAGTTTCATATGACGCAACTCAGGCACAGTGCTAAAAACATAAAGGAAACCTGGAATGTTGTAAATCCAATCATTGAAAAACCACCCCGAATCAGTGTAGACGAGTGTATAAAGAAAAATGTCGGTGTAACCGACTTAGAATCGTTGAGTAACGACTTCAATAATGCTTTTGTTAAACAGGTGGAAAATCTACGTAGTCGAAGGTAAGCAGTACTGCAGTGAAAGCAAATTTATTGAGATATTCACAAAACTCTGCCTACATGCATGGATAACAGAATTAGATCTTCAGGACATAATTTGCACAATGTCAATAACAAAGCCGGCAGGATATGACAAAATAAGGCTAAAAAACCCGAGGGTCAATTTCGAAAGCTTGAAGCACGTCATGCTTGCAATTCTAAATGGAATATTTGATACGGGAAAAATACTGGACAAGATGAAAGTTTCAAGAGTTAGACCAATTTATAAACAGGGAAAAAAATATATCAAATTACAGGCCGATTGCGTTGTTGCCAGTGATCTCCCAGATAATGGAAAAGTTCATTTTAAAAACCATGACCTCGTTTTGCGACAGGTTCCTCATTGATAAGCAGCTGTCAATATGGATTCCGACAGCAAAAGTACGACGCTCTTGCTGGAAGACGTGACGGAATTTATGAATGAGAAACTAGATAAAAATCAAATAGTACTGGCAATATTTTTAGACCTAACGAAAGCATTCGAAACGATTGATCATTCCATTATTACTTGATAAACTCGAAAATTTGGGATTCAGAGGGCCGTATTTTAGATTCTTTAAAAATTACTTTAACAACCGTACTCAAGGGTCAAAATTGGGAACAATGTAAGTGAGGCCGTAGACCTTAACTACGGTGTTCCACAGGTTTCGGTATTAGGCCCGACCCTATTTAATATATATGTGAACGACCTCACTCTGCTGCATTTGAACTCGAACATTTATCAGTACGCTGATGACACGGCTCTAACATTGGCAAGCGAAAATTACAATATTGCAGTGTCCCTCTGCAACAGGATATCAACCAAGTTATGACCTGGTTTTCAAGAAATTGTATTTTCGTAAACAAGAAAAAACTAGTCTAATGTGCTTCAGTGCCCATCACAAAACGTATTAAAAGTTAGGGAACTGATTTTTTTACACACAGCATAATGTAGGAATTGTCATTGCTCGCCATTCCTGTACGCTAGAGAAACCAAATACCTGGGCTTACATCTCGACAAATATTTGAATTGGAATGTACACATAGATGACTTAATGAGCCAATTGAGGGTAATTGTATCACTACCTGTATAGGCAGCGAAGTTACGCGGATTCTAATCTGAGGCGGACTGTCTACCAGATGGTACGTGAGTCTAAATTGAGATACGGAATAACCATATATGCTTCCTGCTCCGATTTTAAAAAGCAAAAAAATAAATCATATGATAAAAAGGATGGTAAAAATATTGTCTACGGAACGCGGCTTGAGCATATTGCATTTGAAGAACAGCTCTCCAACCTGAAGTTATGCAACCATAACAATCTTTTGAGGTTTGTTATTCTGACGAAATATTACTTCAGACCGGATTTTAAGCCAGAGGCAACGAGACAAAAGCAACTCAGGAAAACTGAAAAATTTATTGTTCCGATAATATACACAAATTATGGAAAGAGGCTAAGAAAATATTAAATACTCATGTTTTTTCAATGAACTACAGGGTAATCCGCAGAGCCTGCCGTCGTTTATTATAGCAAAAAGAGAGATAATGAAATGGTATCAATGTGCGCGCACATAGACACCAAGTATGTGTTGCTGATTCATTAATGATTAGCCGTAACATGAACTCGTAGTGCTTTTATCATGTTCTTTTTTAAATGTGTTTATGGTTTTGCTCCGGAATAGTTTGCCCCGTTCAGTGTCAATTATTGTATCCCTTCAACGGCGCAGCTTCCCCGTTTTGTGTATTTTATCTTACTCTTGTTGTTGTAGTTTCTTTTTTTTTATCAATTGTACTCCGGTGTACTGCCCGTACTCACACACAAGCACAAAAGTGATTTCGTGAGACGGAGTAAAATGTTTGTAGAATGAAGCGAAAATAAACTATTACTATTACTACTATTACTAAACAAAATGGGCAGTACCGAAACATTTGCATGAACGCATTACGGCCGTTTACGACGAAAAACCACGGCCGCGTCTACAACGCACAAAAGCAGCAAAACACGGAAGAGCGCATTTTGGAAATATCACCTGCGTGGCTCGCCTATTTCTATAACTTGGCAAATGGCGAAGCACAACAGCCCCGAGAGATCCTATGAGCGCGACAGAGAAGTCATGTGAAAAATGTTCGCCCATGCGTTTTTGTTTTACACGTCCTACGGAGAGAGGTCACGGGTTTCGTTCCACCCCTCTGATTTGCTTAAACCGGCCGTCGCGCTCGCTGTCTGCCACACGAAGACATACAAGTAGGGGGGATTAACAAGAGGGCGAGGTCGAGAGGCTCATGAGCAATGCAGCTAAGCTCCCCCTGCTGGTTTGAATCACTGAATAGTTGCATATGTAAAGGCAGTGTTTCGTAGCCGAGGCTTGGAAATGTCACCTTCGGTGACATTTCAAGCTTGATGTTGACGCGTCCTGATATTGACGTGTTTACCTACGCGCGAGTAAAACAACCCGGCGCAATCTGCGTCTGAAAAGTCTGGTCCAGCCGCGGCAAAACATTCAGCCCACCTTTGACCTTGAGAAATCAAGAGACACCCAAAATAAAACTAAAGTTGCGAGCAGAATAAAACTTTCTAAAAAATTATATTCTAAAAATTTATATTTAATGAAGATAAAGACCATCCGCGTACGCCCAATACCTCATCATCCAAACTCACAGGCAGTAAGCCTAGTTCTGACACTTGTTTGGCGACTTTGGTCAGTAGCTGCCAGATGACAGCTGAACTACAAGGAAGCGAAGCCTAACTCTGACACTTGTTTGGCGACTTGGGCCCAAAGATGCCGGATGACAGCCGAACTACCAACAGTAAGCCAAACTCCGGCACTCGTTTGGCGAGTTTGACCAAAGAGGACAGATAACAGCCGAACTATCAGAAAGTGACACCTAAATCTGGCACTTCTTTGGCAAATCAGGGCCAAAATACCCTGACCCTTGCCAAAGAAGGCCAAATTGGGCTCAACTTTGCCCTCTTCTGATTGTTTAAGGCCCAAAACTCTAAGACGTTTGCCAAATTTTGGCCCGGAGATCTGGGCTACATGGGTAAGCAATGGGCGGCCGAATAAAATCACTTCATTTTGTACTTTTAAAAATTAAATATTAATTTAAATGAGACGTAAATTCTATTAAGATGCGCATGCGTGGATGCCTGGAAATGCGTGTACTGAAGCTATCCTCTCTATGCATTAGTTTTCGCTACATCAATCATACTGCACTCTTCTACTATCTTGCTCAACAGGTTCGCGCTACTTCCGTTGACATTTCTTTGCATTGACTTATCTAAAGCGTTGCAGACACAATTGAGTATAGAGGAAGACAACAATACGGTCAAATATTAGCTATTGGCGGAGATAAAGGAAGCAAACTTCTCGTTTTTTCACCTTATTTACCAAGTGTATACAAATAACTCGCAAAGACAGTTCTGACATACTAAAGTCACATATTATGCAACGACCCTAATCATAAGGAATTACTGACAAATGAGAAATGTTTACTGTTTTCTTTTTTCTGAGAAATTGAAAAAACTCTGCTGACACAACAATGGCAAACCTGATGCAAACCTCGTACCAAAAAAAGAAATGGTTTGCAATGCTCATTCAACCTGTTCATCTTCGAACATTTGTTTCCCTTGAGTTGCCAAACTATTCAGTTGTTCTTCAGCTAGGAACTGCTGTAACTGGTGCTGCTTTCGGCTCGACTTCAATCAACATACATTCAAAGACGCAAATCGACAAGGTTCCTGCATCTCACACATTTCTAAGTGGAAAGATTGCACATATGCGGGATACACAGAAAACTGATATGTTCCTTCCTTTTCTCCTATTAGCTGTCTAAGTTGATTGTTGTAGAGTGCCCTCCGTAGATCCATCAATCCTTTCTACTTGAAACATTAGTGTGAGTTCTGTCGGGTACGAAGCGAGTTATAACCCCGTTTTTTGTAATAAGCTTGTTCCACCGAATGTCCATTTTGGTGACTTGGTTCTCGGCTTCCGAGATCTTTGTAGATTATTTCAGGGATTCTTTGCTAGCCTGACTAGAGTCAGACATTTTGACGGCTTCCGGGGACTCGGTTGGTGTCAATGGTCTTTCAAACTGCTCTTTTCTTCAATTTGAGGCTCTGGTGGGCTTGAGACTTTCTTCTCGTCTTTTATGGCAGATGTCTTTTCTGTAGTATTTTCATCTTTACCAGCCTTTCGGTTTTGTTCTTCAGGGTAAAAATCCCGGCCGTTGCATACAGAGCTGAGGACTGCAGGAACGGTGCTGGCTGCTGTACCCTCCGCCTCATCAGCGTACATGGTCATTTAATTTAACGTCTCAATTTCTTGACGCCCGACAGCTGAAGCGTAGGTCCTCACGCAGCCTTCTTTTTCATGTCCGAATCGATGACACTCAGAACATCGGGGCACACGGCAGTCTCGTCTTATGTTCTTCCAGTACACTTACAGCACAAGCATAAAGGTGCCTGTCCAGGGACCACAATCGAACAGTTTGCTCCAAAAGCCGTAACTGGTGCTGTAGGCTGTCGATCGTTGTCCCCTTCTGGAGGGTGATGCGCACAAGCCTTATCGCAGAGTAGATGCCCTGGAAAACTTCGACCATCCAAGTGCCCCGTGTTACTTCTGTAACTTCACCAAACAGATCCAACGCCTTGCGTACTGCGTCGTTCAACACATAAAATGAGATCCAATCAATGTTGACTCTTACTTCAGCGTTGCGCGGATGAATGACTAAGCATCGCCAGTCCCTGATTTTGAGCTCCTCGGCAGCGACTGACCTGCGTGTGGCCGCTGACGACCACAGGCTGGCGATCAAGACGTTATTCATTTGGTATGCTCCTATTGAAGCCACTTCTATTTAGACGTTCAAGCCTTTCAGCTCACATTTGAAATCTTCAATCCTGTACGGGCGGCCCTTGACATCAGAGTGCAGTAGTGCAGTGTTCATTGCAAGTGCACCACGAAGTAGTGGTGGCAGTACAAGCTGGTACTCATGAGTAGATGCAGAATTAATCAAAATCAGCGGCCAGCAAGGGCCACTGTAGACGATCCCGCGGAGGCCAGATGTTTCGAACGTCCTGCGCGTTTGGGACGTGCAAACCGAACTAGGCCACGCAGACGGGCTTGAACGGCGAGAATGAGGAGGGGGGTTAATATTTAGCTATCGCGTTCCACTCTTTAAGGCGAAGCTTAAGCGTCCACCTGTCATTTCTTTGTCACACTTTGTGCCCATATATCAAGGTTGTTTACAATGAGCAACGCATAATTTTTTTATTAACATCCGTGTGCGATGCGCAATTTGATGGAAATATTTGAACCATGTTTATACTCCGTTCACCCTTTAGCTGAGACTGCAGCCAATGCCAGAAGCAACGAGAGCACGAGGACGCTGCTTTGAAGCTTTCTTTCGCTGAACCAGCCCCCGCGCTAAAAATGCGTGTCTCAAACCCAGGAGCGCGGTCCAGCTCGCACTTGTAGCCTTCGCTGTACTCTCAACTCAAGGGTGAACGGAATACATTGAAACAGGCGCCTAATAGCTGCGCTCTAAAAAGATAGTAGTATTTACTTGGTAAAATATAATAACCGCTTGTCATATGTGTTACTAGGTACAGTCCAGCACGAGATGAAACCCGAACGCCGGAACGCGTGGCAGTTGATACAGGCTGCTCCACCTGGAGGGCCCCTGAGAACTAATGAAAATGCGCCGGGGTGCGAGGGTGCGGGTCCTATTAAGATGAGCTCGACCCTCGCGCGGTGCGTCTGGGAGAGCAGTGTTTTGCCGGTGGCGCGCTGTAAGCGCCATCACATGCGATACAAAAAGCACTGTCACCCACTCTGTGTATCGGATTCCCAGCGATATTTCTGCAGCACTGTCATTCATTATCGCTTTGTGTATCACCAGGGCGAAATGAAAGTTGAAACATTTCGTGCAGGGAAGACCCGTAGTGCTTGATGACGTGTCACGGAACCACGCTGGGGCTCCGGCGAAATAAATTTCGTTTGTTCGCACAACCATACTCTTTATGAAAAAAAATGCTGCAACAGACTGACGCGGACTCTCGGTATTTATGAGCAATGCGCATGTTTTCGTGCAAGGTTATCAGTCGATTCTTAAAAAGCGAAGAATTGCTTATTGACGCTCTCTTTGGTAACCACCGATATGCCAAGCGTATCAATTCCGGAGCGGAATAAATTCATCACCCTGTCTGAGCAGGGCTTATAGCAAAGAGCTATAGCCAGGTTAAGCGGCCGCCCGGTGTCGACCGGGCGACAGTGCGGCAACAGAAAAGCACCCCGAGTAACGGCGCTTACAGCGCGCCACCGGCGAAGCGCGGAAGTCCCAGACGCCCCGCGCGGAGGTTGAGGACATCTTAGTAGGACCCGCACCCTCGCACCCAGGTACTTTTTCATTAGTTCTCAGGGGCCCTCCAGGTGGAGCAGCCTGTATAGATGGCCACGCGTTCCGGCGTTCGGGTTTCATTCCGTGCTGACTGTACCTAGTATACGTAGGTAGTAACGGTCAATGTATTAACGCTTATTAGAGAGTTGTAGAGAACAGTTTCTGCACATCCGATACGGTACGATGGGCCTCCGGTACGCACGGTGCATGTGCGTGTCTTATGCTGTAGCACATGCGCAGTTAGTACCGGACGGCCCATTGTACCATATCGGACGTGCGAAAAAGCTTCCCTAAAATTATGTTTGGTCAATAATCTGTAACGGTTCCTAACGAACGCAAGACCCAGTGGCTCAAGTAAACGTCAGAATTCAAAATTGGCAAAATATTATTGTCACTGTAATAAATTTGTTCCACGCTGGTTACATTCACATTTGCACATATTTATTTCACAATTGCACACATATATTACGTTTAACATAGACAAGGAACCTTTGAACACAGAAGACCCACACACGCACAACATAAACGCAACGACACGCTAACCCAATCACTGCACCCAAAGGGTACCCATGAGTCTTTTATACTGATAATTTGAAAGAAGTCCTTCGGTCAGAGACCACCGCGTCAGGAAACGATGTTATTAATTTGGTGCTGCTTTCGCACCAGTATTATTCTTCAATATTGTTACTAAACATTGCAAGGGATGTATCTATTACGAAGAACAAACGGTACACAGCATTTATTTGCGACAGCCTATATAACAGCTACTTGTAGGTTCCCAGCAGCAATGTTCTCGCTGCCCCGAATAGACTGCCCCACTTTGCGCATGGGCGTGTCCGTGGTAACCGTGTCAAATCTACATTGTATTTCCGCTTTCTGTTTGGTACTTTACGCTTTTAAAGCCATTGTCACGACCAAAGACAGCTCCATGCGAATCATCCAAACTCCCTGCACACACTCACCGTGAAGACGTACGCAGACTCAAATAGGATAAGGCAGCGAAAATTCTTGGACGGAAAAACCCATGCCACTGAACCGGCTGAACGCTCGCGGTCGATCGGGCAGATCCGGTGACGAGCGAACGCTCGTCACCGGCTTGTTAGTCCTATCCTCAGAGCATTCCATGTCCACGCAGTCACTCGCCCAGTCATCGCGATAACGTTAACTATGCACACCAAAACGGGAATACCAGAACAGCACACGACACACGGCAAAAACGACATGTTTAGATCGCGTAAATGAGCGTTTCGCAAACTCTGACTGGTCCCCAACGTGCTTGTCGTACAATGTAGCCAAGCCGTCTCTTGTGAAAGAAGAAACACATTTGAAAGAACATAAGAATACAAAACAAAAACAAAATGAACCTTTCTTGTCCATCGAAACGCTTTTAGCACGTGCTATGTGGCTATTGTCATCCCAGTTAAAAAACGAATAAGAATATAAACGCTTCCAGAGGAATGCCAAATGGAAAAAAAGGTCAGAAGCTGCATAACCATTGCATCAACGATGGCTGCCGATGTCTGTGCTCGGGGCAGTGCTGGGTTCCTCGACGTGCTGGATTAGAGGCTGCGATCGTTATGAAGTCAGCTCCTTCCCTTAAACATGCGCCTTCCCTACAATATTGATGCTGCGATTGTTGGTGGATACCTTCCCCTGCGTTCTGAAACAGTATTCGCGTCGCTAACGCTGGCCATCGGCGATGCAGCAGACGCCGCCACCTTTGTCCTTGCGCTTGGGGTAGAAAATTGCTACTAAAAGGTAGTACCGGTCTGCAAAAGGTAGCAACTTCTGCATTTACTGACATTTTACTACCTGTCGCGTGTTGTATGTACTAAATAACTAGTGAAAGGTAGTAACGGTCATAAAATGGCAGAAACTGCTGCAGTTACTGGCTGCTCTTTGCTAGCTTTTTTAAAGAGTGTAGGCGAGTTTTGAGCTGCATATAAGCACGATTAGTATTGCCTGTTAAAGCCGGCATGTTTGAAAAGTTGTTTGCGAACCAAGGCGCTAAAACAGATAAGAAACGGGTTGATTTGAAATCATGTGTATTTTAGTTAACTCTGTAAATGTGAGTTAATAAAAATTTGTGTAAATTAAAGTACTAAAATGCTTCAGTTAACTCTTATTCATCTCTTTTGATTCGATCATTTTGAGGGGTGAGATTGGAGGGGGAAGGGGCGGGCTGCAGCAACATCACCCATAGTTACTAAGAGCTCAAGGAACGCAGACATGACTTATTATGTTCGAACTTCTTGCTTCGTGATTGGCTCTTCGGCATTTTTATCGGCGAATGGCGCATCTATCATTAGCTGCGGAGCAATAAGGAGGTGCTCGGGACTCGACACGCCCTGAGTTTCTTGAGCTGTCAGTGACTATTGATACTCCCAAGGCCTGCTTAATCGCCCCGTTACGTCACTAAAGCGTGTAAAGTTTCTAAGGCACTTCAGACGGCCCTCATAAAAACGGTTTCTCGATTTATTGAGTTGCGAGCAACTGCAGAGTTGCAACGAAGCGGTGGAAGTATGGGGTGAGAATATCAACAGATGAGCTTACCTTGTTCAAAAAAGAAAAAAAAAGAAGAAAAGCCTGTTTCGGAGCTATCTGCCGCTGCATTCGCACACGACGTCATAACCGGGCCATGGCGTCCGATATTCGACGTCGTAAGCGTTGAGCGCGTCGGCGCCGTGCTTAGCAGACGGTCTTACGAAACTATTCTCAATGCTGACGCGTGTATCTCTATCGTTAAATTCTAATTGGGAGATAATTTATTCATAAAAATTAACAAGAAAACACGGGACTTAAATCCCTTCATGTCTAACTATTTTTGGTACGAAGATGATCGGTCGAGGCACTGCATTACTCTCGTGTCTCACATTGCGTCATTTTTTGTCAGCACATTCAAGTAGGCGAGCCCGACTATGACGTCATGCAAATACCGCAGAAGATAGCCCGAAACTTTTTTTTTTAACAAGGTAATTTTATTTTATGATATTTTCACTCCATGCTTCCACTACCTACTTGCAATTTTGCAGTGAATAGCAGCACGATACGTTGAGAAACAGATTTTCCGCACCGTCTAAAGTGGGTTAGAAGCGTTAGTTTACATGCGGTACGGGTCCAATAATGGGCCAAGCGGCTGTTGAATTGTTTCTTCTCTCACACTCGCTATCATATTCGCGTGATCTCGCTGGCGTGGCTAACGGCCAGCGGTGCCCAGATATCTCTTGTCACGAACAAGTCTCGAGCATAATATTAGCACTATACAGCCAATGAGACTGGCATTATGAGATGAGAACGCCAAAGAACGAACCGCAAAGCCGCAGTAACATTATAATTTATAGACCACAACCTACGTTTGATAAGCTTTCCGTAACTATAGTGTTACGTTTAGTGATGCATCTGCACTATAATATACAGAGAGAGCTCGCCTAATGATGGGACTTAATACAAAAATCTCTATACGGTGAGAAACTGAGGGAGAAGAGACGAAGAGAGCGCGGAGGGACGTCTGAGCGCCGAGCTCTGATTGGAAGGATAGCGTGTAAACAGAAATGCTAGCTGCCGCTATTTCTACTCAGCGTTCGAACGCCTTAGAATGCTGAATGCCGGCGTCCGGTGATCGAGCGCGACACACTGCACGAAGAGCAGAGGACACTTTTTTCGCTTTGATTAGAAGGAGACCGCGAGATGCCTTTGCGTCTACCCACTGGTCATTCAAATCAGATCTCGGCGGTCTGACGCCCCGCGCGCGCCTCCTCTCCGTCAGTTTTTCATCGTATACGCCTTTCCGACGCACATCACCCAAGTAAAAAGTGTTGATTCACTGGGATGTGGTGGCATGCTCAAAACGCGGCCACATAAAACAGCTACTGCTTATGCTTAAAATAAGTTTCACCACCCAGCAGACGAGGCTGACAGCGATCAGAAGGCGATTATTTGAATGGTTTCTACCTAAAAGATGAAGTATTTAATGTGACCCTGAGCATGTTTCACCTCCTTATTTGCGGAGACCTTTCAGAAGGGGTCGGAGATTGGTTCTCCGAGTACTCTGCAGTGAAAGCAGACGCACAGGTACTGCGTAAACTAAGGCGTATACGATGAAAAACTGACGGAGAGGAGGCGCGCGAGGGGCGTCAGACCGCCGAGATCTGATTTGAATGACTAGTGGGTAGACGCAAAGGCATCTCGCGGTCTCCTTCTAATCAAAGCGAAAAAAGTGTCCTCTGCTCTTCGTGCAGTGTGTCGCGCTCGATCACCGGACGCCGGCATTCAGCATTCTAAGGCGTTCGAACGCTGAGTAGAAATAGCGGCAGCTAGCATTTCTGTTTACACGCTATCCTTCCAATCAGAGCTCGGCGCTCAGACGTCCCTCCGCGCTCTCTTCGTCTCTTCTCCCTCAGTTTTCACCGTATAGAGATTTTTGTATTAAGTCCCATCATTAGGCGAGCTCTCTTGTATATTATAGTGCAGATGCATCACTAAACGTAACACTATAGTTACGGAAAGCTTATCAAACGTAGGTTGTGGTCTATAAATTATAATGTTACTGCGGCTTTGCGGTTCGTTCTTTGGCGGTCTCATCTCATAATGCCAGTCTCATTGGCTGTATAGTGCTAATATTATGCTCGAGACTTGTTCGTGACAAGAGATATCTGGGCACCGCTGGCCGTTAGCCACGCCAGCGAGATCACGCGAATATGATAGCGAGTGTGAGAGAAGAAACAATTCAACAGCCGCTTGGCCTATTATTGGACCCGTACCGCATGTAAACTAACGCTTCTAACCCACTTTAGACGGTGCGGAAAATCTGTTTCTCAACGTATCGTGCTGCTATTCACTGCAAAATTGCAAGTAGGTAGTGGAAGCATGGAGTGAAAATATCATAAAATAAAATTACCTTGTTAAAAAAAATATATTGTTTCGGGCTATCTTCTGCGGTATTTGCATGACGTCATAGTCGGGCTCGCCTACTTGAATGTGCTGACGAAAAATGACGCAATGTGAGACACGAGAGTAATGCAGTGCCTCGACCGATCATCTTCGTACCAAAAATAGTTAGACATGAAGGGATTTAAGTCCGTGTTTTCTTGTTAATTTTTATGAATAAATTATCTCCCAATTAGAATTTAACGATAGAGATACACGCGTCAGCATTGAGAATAGTTTCGTAAGACCGTCTGCTAAGCACGGCGCCGACGCGCTCAACGCTTACGACGTCGAATATCGGACGCCATGGCCCGGTTATGACGTCGTGTGCGAATGCAGCGGCAGATAGCTCCGAAACAGGCTTTTCTTCTTTTTTTTTCTTTTTTGAACAAGGTAAGCTCATCTGTTGATATTCTCACCCCATACTTCCACCGCTTCGTTGCAACTCTGCAGTTGCTCGCAACTCAATAAATCGAGAAACCGTTTTTATGAGGGCCGTCTGAAGTGCCTTAGAAACTTTACACGCTTTAGTGACGTAACGGGGCGATTAAGCAGGCCTTGGGAGTATCAATAGTCACTGACAGCTCAAGAAACTCAGGGCGTGTCGAGTCCCGAGCACCTCCTTATTGCTCCGCAGCTAATGATAGATCGCCATTCGCCGATAAAAAATGCCGAAGAGCCAATCACGAAGCAAGAAGTTCGAACATAATAAGTCATGTCTGCGTTCCTTGAGCTCTCAGTAACTATGGGTGATGTTGCTGCAGCCCGCCCCTTCCCCCTCCAATCTCACCCCTCAAAATGATCGAATCAAACGAGATGAATAAGAGTTTACTGAAGCATTTTAGTACTTTAATTTACACAAATTTTTATTAACTCACATTTACAGAGTTAACTAAAGTACACATGATTTCAAATCAACCCGTTTCTTAGCTTGTTTTAGCGCCTTGGTTCGCAAACAACTTTTCAAACATGCCGGCTTTAACAGGCAATACTAATCGTTCTTATATGCAGCTCAAAACTCGCCTACACTCTTTAAAAAAGCTAGCAAAGAGCAGCCAGTAACTGCAGCAGTTTCTGCCATTTTATGACCGTTACTACCTTTCACTAGTTATTTAGTACATACAACACGCGACAGGTAGTAAAATGTCAGTAAATGCAGAAGTTGCTACCTTTTGCAGACCGGTACTACCTTTTAGTAGCAATTTTCTACCCCAAGCGCAAGGACAAAGGTGGCGGCGTCTGCTGCATCGCCGATGGCCAGCGTTAGCGACGCGAATACTGTTTCAGAACGCAGGGGAAGGTATCCACCAACAATCGCAGCATCAATATTGTAGGGAAGGCGCATGTTTAAGGGAAGGAGCTGACTTCATAACGATCGCAGCCTCTAATCCAGCACGTCGAGGAACCCAGCACTGCCCCGAGCACAGACATCGGCAGCCATCGTTGATGCAATGGTTATGCAGCTTCTGACCTTTTTTTCCATTTGGCATTCCTCTGGAAGCGTTTATATTCTTATTCGTTTTTTAACTGGGATGACAATAGCCACATAGCACGTGCTAAAAACGTTTCGGTGGACAAGAAAGGTTCATTTTGTTTTTGTTTTGTATTCTTGTGTTCTTTCAAATGTGTTTCTTCTTTTACAAGAGACGGCTTGGCTACATTGTACGACAAGCACGTTGGGGACCAGTCAGAGTTTGCGAAACGCTCATTTACGCGATCCAAACATGCCGTTTTTGCCGTGTGTCGTGTGCTGTTCTGGTATTCCCGTTTTGGTGTGCATAGTTAACGTTATCGCGATGACTGGGCGAGTGACTGCGTGGACATGGAATGCTCTGAGGATAGGACTAACAAGCCGGTGACGAGCGTTCGCTCGTCACCGGATCTGCCCGATCGACGGCGAGCGTTCAGCCGGTTCAGTGGCATGGGTTTTTCCGTCCAAGAATTTTCGCTGCCTTATCCTATTTGAGTCTGCGTACGTCTTCACGGTGAGTGTGTGCAGGGAGTTTGGATGATTCGCATGGAGCTGTCTTTGGTCGTGACAATGGCTTTAAAAGCGTAAAGTACCAAACAGAAAGCGGAAATACAATGTAGATTTGACACGGTTACCACGGACACGCCCATGCGCAAAGTGGGGCAGTCTATTCGGGGCAGCGAGAACATTGCTGCTGGGAACCTACAAGTAGCTGTTATATAGGCTGTCGCAAATAAATGCTGTGTACCGTTTGTTCTTCGTAATAGATACATCCCTTGCAATGTTTAGTAACAATATTGAAGAATAATACTGGTGCGAAAGCAGCACCAAATTAATAACATCGTTTCCTGACGCGGTGGTCTCTGACCGAAGGACTTCTTTCAAATTATCAGTATAAAAGACTCATGGGTACCCTTTGGGTGCAGTGATTGGGTTAGCGTGTCGTTGCGTTTATGTTGTGCGTGTGTGGGTCTTCTGTGTTCAAAGGTTCCTTGTCTATGTTAAACGTAATATATGTGTGCAATTGTGAAATATATGTGCGAATGTGAATGTAACCAGCGTGGAACAAATTTATTACAGTGACAATAATATTTTGCCAATTTTGAATTCTGACGTTTACTTGAGCCACCTGGGTCTTGCGTTCGTTAGGAACCGTTACAGATTATTGACCAAACGTAATTTTAGGGAAGCTTTTTCGCACGTCCGATATGGTACAATGGGCCGTCCGGTACTAACTGCGCATGTGCTACAGCATAAGACACGCACATGCACCGTGCGTACCGGAGGCCCATCGTACCGTATCGGATGTGCAGAAACTGTTCTCTACAACTCTCTAATAAGCGTTAATACATTGACCGTTACTACCTACGTATACTAGGTACAGTCAGCACGGAATGAAACCCGAACGCCGGAACGCGTGGCCATCTATACAGGCTGCTCCACCTGGAGGGCCCCTGAGAACTAATGAAAAAGTACCTGGGTGCGAGGGTGCGGGTCCTACTAAGATGTCCTCAACCTCCGCGCGGGGCGTCTGGGACTTCCGCGTTTCGCCGGTGGCGCGCTGTAAGCGCCGTTACTCGGGGTGCTTTTCTGTCGCCGCACTGTCGCCCGGTCGACACCGGGCGGCCGCTTAACCTGGCTATAGCTCTTTGCTATAAGCCCTGCTCAGACAGGGTGATGAATTTATTCCGCTCCGGAATTGATACGCCTGGCATATCGGTGGTTACCAAAGAGAGCGTCAATAAGCAATTCTTCGCTTTTTAAGAATCGACTGATAACCTTGCACGAAAACATGCGCATTGCTCATAAATACCGAGAGTCCGCGTCAGTCTGTTGCAGCATTTTTTTCATAAAGAGTATGGTTGTGCGAACAAACGAAATTTATTTCGCCGGAGCCCCAGCGTGGTTTCCGTGACACGTCATCAAGCACTACGGGTCTTCCCTGCACGAAATGTTTCAACTTTCATTTCGCCCTGGTGATACAGCAAAGCGATAATGAATGACAGTGCTGCAGAAATATCGCTGGGAATCCGATACACAGAGTGGGTGACAGTGCTTTTTGTATCGCATGTGATGGCGCTTACAGCGCGCCACCGGCAAAACACTGCTCTCCCAGACGCGCCGCGCGAGGGTCGAGCTCATCTTAATAGGACCCGCACCCTCGCACCCCGGCGCATTTTCATTAGTTCTCAGGGGCCCTCCAGGTGGAGCAGCCTGTATCAACTGCCACGCGTTCCGGCGTTCGGGTTTCATCTCGTGCCGGACTGTACCTAGTAACACATATGACAAGCGGTTATTATATTTTACCAAGTAAATACTACTATCTTTTTAGAGCGCAGCTATTAGGCGCCCGTTTCAATGTATTCCGTTCACCCTTGAGTTGAGAGTACAGCGAAGGCTACAAGTGCGAGCTGGACCGCGCTCCTGGGTTTGAGACACGCATTTTTAGCGCGGGGGCTGGTTCAGCGAAAGAAAGCTTCAAAGCAGCGTCCTCGTGCTCTCGTTGCTTCTGGCATTGGCTGCAGTCTCAGCTAAAGGGTGAACGGAGTATAAACATGGTTCAAATATTTCCATCAAATTGCGCATCGCACACGGATGTTAATAAAAAAATTATGCGTTGCTCATTGTAAACAACCTTGATATATGGGCACAAAGTGTGACAAAGAAATGACAGGTGGACGCTTAAGCTTCGCCTTAAAGAGTGGAACGCGATAGCTAAATATTAACCCCCCTCCTCATTCTCAAGCCGTTCAAGCCCGTCTGCGTGGCCTAGTTCGCTTGCACGTCCCAAACGCGCAGGACGTTCGAAACATCCGCTCCGCGGGATCGTCTACAGTGGCCCTTGCTGGCCGCTGATTTTATTAATTCTGCATCTACTCATGAGTACCAGCTTGTACTGCCACCACTACTTCGTGGTGCACTTGCAATGAACACTGCACTACTGCACTCTGATGTCAAGGGCCGCCCGTACAGGATTGAAGATTTCAAATGTGAGCTGAAAGGCTTGAACGTCTGTAATAGAAGTGGCTTCAATAGGAGCATACCAAATGAATAACGTCTTGATCGCCAGCCTGTGGTCGTCAGCGGCCACACGCAGGTCAGTCGCTGCCGAGGAGCTCAAAATCAGGGCTGGCGATGCTTAGTCATTCATCCGCGCAACGCTGAAGTAAGAGTCAACATTGATTGGATCTCATTTTATGTGTTGAACGACGCAGTACGCAAGGCGTTGGATCTGTTTGGTGAAGTTACAGAAGTAACACGGGGCACTTGGATGGTCGAAGTTTTCCAGGGCATCTACTCTGCGATAAGGCTTGTGCGCATCACCCTCC
Source organism: Ixodes ricinus (assembly GCA_037355805.1). Lineage (NCBI taxonomy): Eukaryota > Metazoa > Arthropoda > Arachnida > Ixodida > Ixodidae > Ixodes > Ixodes ricinus. The sequence goes on from JAZHYW010020268.1 coordinate 58,218, forward strand.
AGAAGGGGACAACGATCGACAGCCTACAGCACCAGTTACGGCTTTTGGAGCAAACTGTTCGATTGTGGTCCCTGGACAGGCACCTTTATGCTTGTGCTGTAAGTGTACTGGAGAACATAAGACGAGACTGCCGTGTGCCCCGATGTTCTGAGTGTCATCGATTCGGACATGAAAAAGAAGGCTGCGTGAGGACCTACGCTTCAGCTGTCGGGCGTCAAGAAATTGAGACGTTAAATTAAATGACCATGTACGCTGATGAGGCGGAGGGTACAGCAGCCAGCACCGTTCCTGCAGTCCTCAGCTCTGTATGCAACGGCCGGGATTTTTACCCTGAAGAACAAAACCGAAAGGCTGGTAAAGATGAAAATACTACAGAAAAGACATCTGCCATAAAAGACGAGAAGAAAGTCTCAAGCCCACCAGAGCCTCAAATTGAAGAAAAGAGCAGTTTGAAAGACCATTGACACCAACCGAGTCCCCCGAAGCCGTCAAAATGTCTGACTCTAGTCAGGCTAGCAAAGAATCCCTGAAATAATCTACAAAGATCTCGGAAGCCGAGAACCAAGTCACCAAAATGGACATTCGGTGGAACAAGCTTATTACAAAAAACGGGGTTATAACTCGCTTCGTACCCGACAGAACTCACACTAATGTTTCAAGTAGAAAGGATTGATGGATCTACGGAGGGCACTCTACAACAATCAACTTAGACAGCTAATAGGAGAAAGGAAGGAACATATCAGTTTTCTGTGTATCCCGCATATGTGCAATCTTTCCACTTAGAAATGTGTGAGATGCAGGAACCTTGTCGATTTGCGTCTTTGAATGTATGTTGATTGAAGTCGAGCCGAAAGCAGCACCAGTTACAGCAGTTCCTAGCTGAAGAACAACTGAATAGTTTGGCAACTCAAGGGAAACAAATGTTCGAAGATGAACAGGTTGAATGAGCATTGCAACCATTTCTTTTTTTGGTACGAGGTTTGCATCAGGTTTGCCATTGTTGTGTCAGCAGAGTTTTTTCAATTTCTCAGAAAAAAGAAAACAGTAAACATTTCTCATTTGTCAGTAATTCCTTATGATTAGGGTCGTTGCATAATATGTGACTTTAGTATGTCAGAACTGTCTTTGCGAGTTATTTGTATACACTTGGTAAATAAGGTGAAAAAACGAGAAGTTTGCTTCCTTTATCTCCGCCAATAGCTAATATTTGACCGTATTGTTGTCTTCCTCTATACTCAATTGTGTCTGCAACGCTTTAGATAAGTCAATGCAAAGAAATGTCAACGGAAGTAAGCGCGAACCTGTTGAGCAAGATAGTAGAAGAGTGCAGTATGATTGATGTAGCGAAAACTAATGCATAGAGAGGATAGCTTCAGTACACGCATTTCCAGGCATCCACGCATGCGCATCTTAATAGAATTTACGTCTCATTTAAATTAATATTTAATTTTTAAAAGTACAAAATGAAGTGATTTTATTCGGCCGCCCATTGCTTTTTACCCATGTAGCCCAGATCTCCGGGCCAAAATTTGGCAAACGTCTTAGAGTTTTGGGCCTTAAACAATCAGAAGAGGGCAAAGTTGAGCCCAATTTGGCCTTCTTTGGCAAGGGTCAGGGTATTTTGGCCCTGATTTGCCAAAGAAGTGCCAGATTTAGGTGTCACTTTCTGATAGTTCCGGCTGTTATCTGTCCTCTTTGGGTCAAACTCGCCAAACGAGTGCCGGAGTTTGGCTTACTGTTGGTAGTTCGGCTGTCATCCGGCATCTTTGGGCCCAAGTCGCCAAACAAGTGTCAAGTGTTAGGCTTCGCTTTCCTTGTAGTTCAGCTGTCATCTGGCAGCTACTGGCCAAAGTCGCCAAACAAGTGTCAGAACTAGGCTTACTGCCTGTGAGTTTGGATGATGAGGTATTGGGCGTACGCGGATGGTCTTTATCTTCACTAAATATAAATTTTTAGAATATAATTTTTTAGAAAGTTTTATTCTGCTCGCAACTTTAGTTTTATTTTGGGTGTCTCTTGATTTCTCAAGGTCAAAGGTGGGCTGAATGTTTTGCCGCGGCTGGACCAGACTTTTCAGACGCAGATTGCGCCGGGTTGTTTTACTCGCGCGTAGGTAAACACGTCAATATCAGGACGCGTCAACATCAAGCTTGAAATGTCACCGAAGGTGACATTTCCAAGCCCCTCGGCTACGAAACACTGCCTTTACATATGCAACTATTCAGTGATTCAAACCAGCAGGGGGAGCTTAGCTGCATTGCTCATGAGCCTCTCGACCTCGCCCCTTGTTAATCCCCCCTACTTGTATGTCTTCGTGTGGCAGACAGCGAGCGCGACGGCCGGTTTAAGCAAATCAGAGGGTGGAACGAAACCCGTGACCTCTCTCCGTAGGACGTGTAAAACAAAAACGCATGGGCGAACATTTTTCACATGACTCTCTCTGTCGCGCTCATAGGACTCTCTGGGGCTGTTGTGCTTCGCCATTTGCCAAGTTATAGAAATAGGCGAGCCACGCAGGTGATATTTCCAAAATGCGCTCTTCCGTGTTTTGCTGCTTTTGTGCGTTGTAGACGCGGCCGTGGTTTTTCGTCGTAAACGGCCGTAATGCGTTCATGCAAATGTTTCGGTACTGCCCATTTTGTTTAGTAATAGTAGTAATAGTAATAGTTTATTTTCGCTTCATTTTACAAACATATAAATCCGTCTCACGAAAGCACTTTTGTGCTTGTGTGTGAGTACGGGCAGTACACCGGAGTACAATTGACCCCCCTCCCCAAAAAAAAAAAGAAACTACAACAACAAGAGTAAGATAAAATACACAAAACGGGGCAGCTGCGCCGTTGAAGTTATACAATCATTGACACTGAACGGGGCAAACTATTTCGGAGCAAAACCATAAACACATTTCAACAAAAGAAACATGATAAAAGCACAACGAGTTCATGTTACGGCAAATCATAAATGAATCAGCAACACATACTTGGTATTTATGTGCGCGCACATTGACACCATTTCATTATCTCTCTTTTTGCAATTTTAAACGACGGCAGGTTCTGCAGATTACCCGGTAGTTCATTAAAAAGACATGGTATATAATACTTCCTTAGCCTCTTTCCATAATTTGTGTATATTCTCGGAACAATAAATTTTTCAGTTTTCCTAAGTTGCTTTTGTCTCATTGTCTCTGGCTTAAAATCCGGTGTGAAGTAATATTTCGTCAGAATAACAAACCTCAAAAGATTGTCTATTGGCAATAAGTTCAGGTCGGAGAGCTGTTCTTCAAATGCAATATGCTCAAGCCGCGTTCCGTAGACAATATTCTTTACCATCCTTTTTATCATATTATTTATTTTTTGCTTCTTAAAATCGGAACAGGAAGCATATATGGTTATTCCGTATCTCAATTTCGACTCACCTAGCATCTGGTAGACAGTCCGCCTCAGATTCGGATCCGCGTAACTTCGCAGCCTATATAGGTATGATGCGATTACCCTCAATTGGCTCATTAAGTGATCTATGTGTACATTCCAATTCAAATATTCGTCGAGATGTAAGCCCAGGTATTTGGTTTCTGTAGCGTACAGTAATGGCGAGCAATGACAATTCCTACAATCTGCTGTATGTAAAAAAATCGGTTCCCTAAGATTAATACGTTTTTGATGGGCCCTGAAGCACATTAGAGTAGTTTTTTTTGTGTTTACGAAAATACAATTTCTTGAAAACCAGGTCATGACTTGGTTGATATCCTGTTGTAGAGAGGACACTGCAATATTGTAATTTTCGCTTGCCAATGTTAGAGCCGTGTCATCAGCGTACTGGTAAATGTTCGAGTTCAAATGCAGCAAAGCGAGGTCGTTCACATATATATTAAAGAGCATCGGGCCTAGTACCGATCCCTGTGGAACACCGTAGTTAAGGTCTACGGCCTCACTTACATTGTTTCCAATTTTGACCCTTTGAGTACGGTTGTTAAAGTAATTTTTAAAGAATCTAAAATACGGCCCTCTGAATCCCAGATTTTCGAGTTTATCAAGTAATATGGAATGATCAATCGTATCGAATGCTTTCGTTAGGTCTAAAAATATTGCCAGTACTATTTGATTTTTATCTAGTTTCTCATTCATAAATTCCGTCACGTCTTCCAGCAAGAGCGTCGTACTTTTCTGCTGTCGGAAGCCATATTGACAGCTGCTTATCAATGAGAACCTGTCGCAAAACGAGGTCATGGTTTTTAAAACAAACTTTTCCATTATCTGGGAGATCACTGGCAACAACGCAATGGGCCTGTAATTTGATATCTCTTTTTCTTTCCCTGTTTATAAATTGGTCTAACTATTGAAACTTTCATCTTGTCCGGTATTTTTCCCGTATCAAAATATTCCATTTAGAATTGCAAGGATGATGTGCTTCAAGCTGTCGAAATTGACCCTCAAGTCTCTGAGCCTTATTTTGTCATATCCTGCCGGCTTTGTTATTGACATTGTGCAAATTATGTCCTGAAGATCTAATTCTGTTATCCGTGGCATGTAGGCAGAGTTTTGTGAATATCCCAATAAATTTGCTTTCACTGCAGTACTGCTTACCTGACTACGCAGATTTTCCACCTGTTTAACAAAAGCATTATTGAAGTCGTTACTCAACGATTCTAAGTCGGTTACACCGAAATTTTTCTTTATACACTCGTCTACACTGATTCGGGGTGGTTTTGCAATGATTTGATTTACAACATTCCAGGTTTCCTTTATGTTTTTACCACTCTGCCTGAGTTGCGTCATATGAAACTTCTTTTTCGACAGCCTAATTTTTGCTGTCACCCGGTTTCGTAGTTGCCTATACTCTTCCTTTAATAACGTATCGTCGGGATATTTCTTACACCGATTCCATAGTTTGTTTTTTCCGAACTCAGTTCAATTATATCTTTATCAATCCATTTGTTACTAGCATTCCTAGGTTTTAGTTTGATCGTTTTAATCGAGCGTTCATATATACTTCGAGTGTCTCCACTACCGTTTCATAGAGCGATATGTGATCGAGTTGTAATAGGGAATTCCAGTTAAATCTTTTTATACTGCGATCTACTTTATTGTTGTCTAGAATTTGTTTGTATTCCTGCTCTTCCGCTTTACGCGTAGTATTTTTGTCTATTATTCTTAGAGCAACAAAATAATGATCCGCTACTTTTTGCTGTATGATCCCACCTATAAACATGAAGTTGCCTGTGCGTACTATAATGTGATCAATGCCAGTTTTCGTAATTTTATCAGCAAGAGACTCCTCTCTAGTGTAACCGTCAATCATATTTCGTAACCCATAATTAGACAATATGTCTAAGTATTCTTGGACTCCATATTTTGTTTTGCTCATGACGTCAATATTGAAGTCACTTGCTATTTACCAAGAAACACGAAACCTATTGGGGACGGGTAAGCTTGCAACTTACAGAAACAAATATTGCTGTAGGTCATGTCGACCCATCGCCAATATGTAACAACTAGCTCTAGTAAAACCTGAAACACGGAAACCCTATTCATAAGCACTTTTCATACGTATACAAAACCTTTAGTTGTTGAATTTATTATAATTTGATTTTTTGCCCTTCGGCTCTCCTAATCAAAGAGAAGTTTAAAAAAACACGCGAGTCTAATTTTACGTTAGAGTCTCTGTACCCCTTTGCCGTGGCCGTGAATAATGAAGGGTTTTTAAAGAAATCAACAAGGAAATCCCCACTCAGCACCGAAAAAGATTGCTTAGAAGCTTTGGAAAGACAGACTCTGCGTTACAAGTTCAAGAGTTTACGCAGTATTGATTAATTGTTTCGATGCCATGCAACACACCAAAGATCATGAAAAGAAAGGCGCGGCATCAGTTTGCAGATACCATGTCTTGATATACACCAAGAAGGCAATAGTTGGGTAGAATTTGATGTAATGCACCGGTATGACACATTAATTAAAAATACTTAGAGGTGAATTTAATTTATTTTATGTTTGTTTTCATTTCTGTACAATTTATTGTTTATAGGCTCATTTTTTTCTTTCGGTTGTAGATTACCTTTTCAAACAGTTACCACTTAGGTGGCTCTACGCCATCTTTGAAACAGTCAAACACATGTGCATACAGAAATGACCGGTATTCATATAGGTCCTGTAGGAATACAGGTCCTGTAGGAATACAGGTCCCGGATAAATACAGGTCCGGTATGTATACGGGAGACCACTTTGAATACAGCTCCTGTATCCCATAACATCATATGAATTAAACTGTCAACATGTATAACTATTTAGGCAGTTTTTTTTTTCAGTAGGCGAATGTCACAGATAATAAAACATGTCATCTGAATTTTCACATTTTATCGTCTCTATCTAAAGTGATATAGGCGACTGTTGCTTTGTCCAAACATGGTTGGTATCCAATAATTCCTCCGATTGCAAGCTAAATGAGAGCGTGGTTATGACACTTACGGTTTTCATATTCTTCAGTTCTGAGTATAATGCAGTATTTGTAGTCTGTGAAGATCACTCTAGTTAAATAAAAGATCTATTAGGAAAAGAAGATATGTAAATGTATGCAAATTGTAGCATGTTCATGGAAATAAATTATCTTTTACATACCACCATGATCAATCCAAGCTTGGGCTCTATATTCGATATCGTGACCTTTGACGGTTTCTGAAGCGAACCCTTGAATCATATTCTGAAACTTAAAATGTGGCTTTGTTGCCATGGCGCACCTGAATTACACATTTGTTGGTCAGAGCATCTTATTCGGTCAGACGGGCTGATTTAGTGTTACTTCAACGGAGTGCACTTCGCTTTTAGTGTTATTTTGTGTGGTGCGCCACGCGGTTTCTTCATGAAGAATACACTCGGTTTGAAGTGAGTTTTGCTTCGGTTTTTCTTTATCTTTTTATTCCTTATGCTAGCTTGTACATGATCGATAAGAATCATGCAGTTGGCGTAAATATTGTCAATTAACCCATCGTTGTCTTGTAATGTATCTTTAATAAAAAAATACTGAATATTGGTGAGACATTTATGCCTCCTGATCTTCAACATTTTAGGTGCCAATAGTATTGTGCCCATCGTTATTGTCCTCATTTCTGAGTGACGCTAATTTAACTCGCGTGTGGCATCCAAACGCCGGAAGCAATCCGAGTGAGCTGAAGTGCGCGTGGTTGAAGTGCACTAAATTGGCCCGTCTGGTTGGGGCGTTAAGATGAGAGGCTCGGGCGGAAGTAGGCTATTCCCGACTTATACCCCGGTCAGACGGGCTGGTTCTATGGCGAATTCGAGAGGTCAATCGCCGGCGAGACCGAGCTGGCGGAACCGGCGACCAGAAACGCGCCGGCGGCACACCACGTAACCCTCAGCACCCGGAACACGAAACGCCAGACGGTGGCAGTTTACTTCGCCTCTTGCCCGCGCGACACCGCTAACGACAGGCTGTCGCCGCCGTCATCCATGTCCCAACGGCTTGGATTGACTCGATTGGTGGCTGCTGAAGTGACTTTAGATCGGTTTCGTTCTTTCGTTCACTTTTTCCATGACCATTTCGGAAGTGACGACACCGGATACAGTCCGGACTCCCTGCTCGCCCGGCTGTTTGGAGCTCGGGCGGAAAAAGCGCCGGAAAGTTGCCGGCGCTTGCTGGAGAACCACCACCCCAAGCGAGAGGCACTGGCCGGAAACTGACCACGCGAAAACTATTGCCAGTTTGCCGGAAGAAGCCACGTTTGCCGACGACTGGCCAGCCAAATTCACTGTTAGTGCGCTTCAACAAAGCGTACTTTGCCCTTTACACCGTCATTCGTGTGAGTGTGCCCGCACGGTTTGTACCCTGAGGAACACACTCAGCTTCTCAGAGTGAGTTACTACATTTTAAGAGCCTGGTTTGCTTCTTTTTTATCCTGAATTTTCTTTATCTTGCCTTGTGACGATCGATCAGAATTATCCAATTAGGTATAAATATTGTCAATTAAGCAGCAATGTCTTAAAATGTGTATTTATTACAGATACTAAATATTGCTTTGATACACTTATGGCTGATACATTTTAGGTGTCTTACTAGTACTTTACCCATCGTAATTTTCATAATTTCTGAGTGGCACTAATTTATCCCGTGTCGCACCCGAAACACACCGGAAGTGACATTCGGTGAGCTTGAAGTGCACTAAATTAACCCGTCTGACAGGAGTATCAAAATAAAACCACCCCCACCCCCCCCCCCCAAAAAAAAAAAAATGTATACTTCACTTTTTTGCCAGGCGATTTAATATGGTGTCAGAAAACCACCCAATGAATATTTTGCTATAGCGTCCTATATATTTTTATTAAAAGTAAAAATACGCAACTGCAACTCTAAATTGAACCGGCACGGAAAAGGAAATGTAGAGTAGGAGGGAGTTGGCGAAAGTCACGCTGCTTCACCCGACCGCGTTCTTTTTCTTTTTTTTTTTTTTCGATTGGGCGAGGCAATTGATAAATATGCACGCGGCGCGTCGCACAAAAAACGCCAAAGCTTGAGAAACGCGCTTGAGCGTTTTTCAAGCTCTTACCAATTCGTGTTCGTGAGACGAGTGATGTCTTCACCCGGGTCAAGGGACGACGACTCCGCGACGTCTTCGTGCGAATTAGCTTGGTGGTCAGGCGTGTTGTTAGGAATACATCCTAATTGCTTTGATCAGTAAATGATTTCTTTTTCGAAGCTAGACAGATTCGCCGGTACCGCGAACAACCGTTTTGAAGTAGAGATCCCACTCCCGCCGTCCAGCGGCCGTCGTTAGGCCGTCCAGCCTTGACTTCCACGATACGACGCCATGTTGAAAATTACGCAGAGATTGCAGAGCGCTTCTTTCCTTCTGTGACACTTTTTTTACTCAATGTATTTGCAGCTTTAGAAGCCACAAAAAAAGGTATTATATTTATTTTAATTTTTAATATTGAGTGTGTGCCTTCGATAATCCACGACTTTGGTTATATTTGGTGTGTGTGTCTAACCATAGAGAACGGAACGTGACAACACAGAAGATAGTGAGCGCGACTCAAACCAGTAAGTTCTCGAATCGGCGGCATTCGAGCGAAAAAAACGAATTTCAAGCCGAAAATTGTGTTTTGGCCAGTCGGGCTCTCATGTGTCATGTACGGTCAGCACGGGATGAAACCTAAACGCCGGAACGCGTGGCCATCGGCACAGGCTGCTCCACCTGGAGGGCCCCGAGAACTAATAAAAATGCGCCGGGGTGCGAGGGTGCGGGTCCTACTAAGATGTGCTCGACCCTCGCGGCGCGTCTGGGAATTTCCGCGTTTCGCCGGTGGAGCGCTTTAAGCGCCGCCACTGGAGTGCTTTTTGTGTCGTCCCACTGTAGCCCGGTCGGCACTCTGCGACTTGTGTGTGGCGCTAGAAGGTCCATGCTAGGAGCAGCTGCAAGTGCTGCTTGCGCGTCAGCCAGCGGAGCACGCCCATGGTGTCTCTTCCTGGGGAGCGCAGTTTTATTGTCTATTATACGTATCGGTCTGTTGCAGCATTTTTTCACGAAGAGTACGGTTATGCCAATAAACGAATTTTATTTCACGTCCATGACGCTTCACTATTTCTCAGAAACCGCGTGTTCCTCGTTGTCCACCGGAGCCTCTGCATGGTTCCGGTGACACATCATCAAGCACTACGGGTCTTCTATGCACGAAATGTTTCAACTTTCATTTCGCCCTTGCGATACACAAAGCGATAAATAATGACAGCGCTGAAGAGATATCGCTAAGCATTCGATACACAAAACGATAAATAATGGGTGCGCTGGACAGATTGGACCAGAATCTGCAGAGAGTGACGTATTGTTCAAGGCTCAAGTCACTACAATTAAGGAAAATGTTTGCTCAGTGCGCGAGTTGGTAGACCTGCAGTATGGCATTCGTAGCGAAGCATATGAGGCTAAAGAACAAGACAGGTAATGGACGAGCTCTGGGAGCGGAGAGAGAGAGACGTGTGAATGTGCTCATATTAAAACTAAATATTTTTTTTAGTAACCTTGAGTTGGGTGTCACCGCTAGTCATGTGTCCCAACTTGTTCTCCTTTCTCGTATGTCGCGCTGTTCTGCTATAAGTACTGCTAATTATAAAATTACGATACGTATAACAAACCAAAAAACGCGCACGCAAGTAGGAGAAGACACCTTGGGCGTGCTCCGCTGGCGCGCGAGGCAAGCAGCTTGCTGCTGCTCCTAGCATAGACCTTCTCGCCCGCGCGCCCGCAGGTGCTGGCCGGGCTACAGTGTGGTGACACAAAAGCAGCCCTGAGGATGGCGCTTACAGCGCGCCACCGGCAAAACGCGCAAGCCCCAGACGCGCCGCGCGAGGGTCGATCACATCTTAGTAGGACCTGCACCCTCGCACCTCGGCGCATTTTTATTAGTTCTCAGGGGCCCAGGTGGAGCAACCTGTGTGGATGGCCACGCGTTCCGGCGTTCGGGTTTCATTCTGTGCTGACTGTACAAATAAAGACCTTAGCGAGCATAAATAGTCTGGTCAGTGTCCCCCTTAAAGGTAACAGCGCACAAGATAACTCATATCTCAGAACACACGCCGAACGGCAAAAGGAACCTCTCACGTCGTCTTGGCAATCACCTCTATTTTGTGTTCTTGTCTTCTCCATTTACACCGATAAGAAGAAAAAAAAAGAATATTGTTATCACACTTCGTTGTTTCATTTCTGCTGCTAAGTAAGACAAATCTTAGTCTGCGTGGTATTTCATCCTCTTCTAAATGATTTCAAGGTCCAACGCAATCTTAACCTTCGAGTAGTGTCTACGTATAACAACTTCGTCTCGGAAAGTGATATAGAAGGATCACTTACACATGTGTCACTCTGCTTCAGGATAATTGCTGCTTCGATGATTTTTCTCGTAAGCGGTGATGATTCTTGATGATTACGGAGCAGTATTTGAAGTGGGCTGAGCATCCGCGGTCGCGACAGTGAATGCCTAGAAGTCTTGAATTGGCTACTCGGATGTTTTGTTATGTTCTACTAATCGGTCTGTAACCTATCTCCCTGTTTGACCCATGTAAAGTTTGCCACATGAAAGAGAGAAGGAATAAACTACTCCTTCTGAGCAAGGGACGGAAAGAGATTTCATGTTTTTTTGTGTAGCTTGTATCGGCTTTTGGGATAGCGTTAACGATTTACGTGGACCTGGAAGCATTTTGTTCATTTGTTTGTTTGTTTTTCTTTTTTTTTTTTTTTGCGGGCGGGGGTGGGTTGGGAGGCGAAAGCCAACATCAATATTTACTCGGTTACCAATATTCTTGAGGTTACAGGATATGTTGTGAATTTATTGTATGACTGCCGGCCTTTTGTTTCTCTTTCTGATTAGTGATGTTCGTGGTGTCGTTTCACCTTTTTCAATTTCTTCAAGAAGGTTTTCAGCGACTGAGGTTAACAGGTATGATGAGAGAACCGCTTTCTGTATCCTGCATACTTGTTGCCAATCAAACAGCGAAAGAGGCACAACGTCATGGTGTGCTCTCTGCAATTGATAGAACCAGCTGGTATTCCCCGTCCCTTTGTGCGTGCTCCTCCGCCGGCTAGTCCTATCAAGCGCAGAAAGCACGCTATGACGTTGCGCTTTTGCGCTCTTAGATTGGCCCTTGAGCTCATAACATCGGCCGCGCTCGGACGTAAAGTAAAAGGAATGTATAGTCTTCGAGAAGAGATATTTCAAGCCTGCCACGACGACCAGGGGGCTATGTTGCGCTTTTGGACTCCCAGGAGACTAGGAAGAGGGAAGTGACGTCAACAACGCTCTTTGGATGTTGATTGGTGGAGTCGCTGATGACGGTGAGTTTTCGCGATGCGAGATACGTTCATTCACACCTGCGTCACTTCCCTCTTCCTAGTCTCCCTGAAGAGTCCAAAAGCGCAACATAGCCCCCATGGGCTCTATGTTGCAGCTTTTTAGACTCCCAGAAGACTAGGGAGAAGGAAGTGACGTCAACAACGCTCTTTGGATGTTGATTGGTGGAGTCGCTGATGATGGTATCTGCTAAGATACCGTTATCTGCTAAGATACGTTCATTCACACCTACGTCACTTCCTTCTCCCTAAACTCCTGGGAGTCCAAAAAGCGCAACATTGCACCCCAGACAGGTGGTCACCTTGGCTAGAGCAGGTCTCTCGCAAGAAATTTGAGAGGACTACCACTGGCCCAAGCTCCCGAAGACTGTCCACATCTACACAAGGTCGTGCCACGAGTGCCAGCAACGGAAGTGTTGGCACTCGTGGCATCCGCGTCGCGCCCCCGACTGCACCGTTCCAGCAGATTGGAATGGATCTACTTGGACATTTTCCATTGTCAGCGCAGGGAAACCGTTGAATAATCGTGGCTGCGGATTATCTCCCCCGGTACACCGAGACAAAAGCACTCCCATCGTCAACCGCGGTGGAAGTAGCCAAGTTCATCGTCGAGTTCATTGTCCTCCGACACGGCGCTCCCCAAGTCCTGATTACGGACCAGGGCTCATCGTTCATAGCACAGCTGACAAAATAGATACACCGCCAGAGCCAGCACCGACCAGCATAAAACCACGGCTTACCACCGGCAGACCAACGGGCTGACGGAGCGTTCGAACAAGACCATCGCCGACATGATCGCCATGTACGTCGACGTGGAGCGCAAGATGTGGAACCAGATCTTACCTTACGTCTCGGTTGTATACAACACGGCAGTTCAAGGGACCACTGGAGTTACACCTTTGCAGCTGGTACATGGTCGGAAAGTAACGACCATGCTGGCCGCGATGCTGCCCCACGAGCCAGCTAACGAATTAAGCGACGACGCCCAGGTGGTTGCTCAACGGACTGAAGAAGTCAGCCAGCTCGCCCGACTCCGGATTCAAGACCAGCAGCGTGTCGACGCTGGCCGCTACAACCTTCGTTGTCGGGACGTTCACCTCCAGCCAAGAGACAGGGTGTTGGTGTGAACACCAACCATTACCGCGGCCTCAGCGAAATACTCTGAAACGGTACCTCGGACCGTACAAAGTACTTCGTCGCCTCTGGGAGCTCAAGTACGAAGTAGTTCCCGATGAAATGCAAATATTATCGCGACGCCGACCACGACCCGAGGCGGTTCCCGTAGTTCGACTCAAGCCGTTTTACGCTTACCATTACCATCATCTTGTTTTCTTTTGTGTTATCTTGCATCGGGATGTTGCGCTTTTGAAGGACCTCGTGCATGATCTATATTCTAGAGGATAGCTTTTCCGTTCGCATAGAAGGCTCACGTATGTTCTTATCCCGAGGAGCATAAAAGAAAAGGAGGCCTGAATGATGCCTAGTCAGCCTCGCCGTGGGCCTTTCCCGAACATTCTAGGTCGAATATTCGAGATGACAAGCATAACCCATAAAGAACCGTGAGCCGTATTACCGATTCATTCACTGACTCCAGATTTTCTCTGGAGATAGCCAGTCTTAACGCCGACACACCGTCGCCCGCTGCTGATGAAGTCCCTTGATACTTATTTTTGCAAGTATTGACAAACATATAAATGACAAAGTACATTGCGCTGGAAGAAAATTGCGTCCTTCAGCTCAGTCTTCTTCTATGCGCCGCCATTCGCTTCCTAAAACCTGCACCGTCCCGCAGTCGGCGCTTCAAAACATGTCGCTACTTGCAGGAAGCCCTTATCTAGGAACTTTGGTTGCTACCGCGACGACGCCTCGCTGGGGCGTGCTCGGCGTGTGTTACTTCTTTTTTTCATTTCTGGCACAAGCTCGCTTCCATTAAATTTTTAGTTCATTTCGTTTTCTCCTGCCTCATCGCCTGTTATTTGTGACAATATTTCCACCACACATGGAAGGACAAAACCACAGTTTAAAGTCCAGAATGTGTAAAGATCCTTGCTCAGAAGCTCACGCGTTATCTCTAACGGGTCTAAACATGTTTTAATATTGGAGAGCACTCTGGGCACAATGTTCGGGAAGTCTTGTTCGCTGATTTCTTGGAGTACTAAAACGTCATCTACGTAGCTAAACACTTTGGCACTTTTGAGGGGTCTAAGCACTTTTGAAGTAATCTGTCGTGGACGTGCGTGAAATATATCACTGAGGATATGCGCTATGCTAGATCCGATGGAGGCTCTATTTTTTTAAGGTATGTGTTACCGTCCCAGGTCGCGAAATAGAATTGAGGTTAACTGTGAGCGATTCCAGAGAACTGTTTTGAGAATTGCCTGAGGCATTTTGGAAGGCTAAGGTACCAAACGAGTCAGTGCTGTGTTCGATGCACTCTAAAATTGATGCAAAGAGAGCATTTTGATGTACCCTGTTTCACTACGTAGATGACTTTTCAGTACTCTTAGACATCAACGAACAAAACTTCCCGAACATTGTTGCCCAGCGTGCTCTCCAGTTTTAAAACATGTTTAGACCCGTTAGAGATAACAATAAAACTTCCTGACCAAGGATTTTAATATTTCTGAACCTTAGTCTGTTTCTTTTACCCCTGCCATGTATGTTAGTTATATGAACCTAAGGAGAAAAAAGCAGTCCTCAATTATGGTTCGGCTTATTCTCTGTTGGTAAAAAGGGGTATAGTGCATCAGTGCTTCAAAAATTCTTTTTTTCAAGACCGTCCCGCAATTCCGTCCAATTACGCTTTCCAGCACAAGTGTCTAGGATACAGAAACCGGGTTCCTCATCATACCTGTGTTGCAGATCGGCCACGCCACCACAAGCACGGTGGCGTTTGCCGTCGTATCTTTCCGCCTTCCCTCTCCCTTTCCCTCTCGCCTTCCTCTCACCTGTCTTCTATTTAAAGCGCATCGTAACAACCTGGTAACCTCAATCGCTAAAAGCCGCCTTCAAAAAAAAATTGAAAAGTGAAACGGCACTTTCCATATCACGAGACGCAAAAAGAGAAACCGAAGGCCGGCAGCTATACCTTACATTCACAACATATCCAATAACCCAGGCACGTAGCCAGGGGGGGGGGGGGCACAGCCCCCCCCCCCCCCGAAATCTGCCATTTCGCTGCGTTTCTCTCCCCTCCCTCATACAGCATTTTGTCATGAGCGGTCCCCCCCCCCCCGAACCAAAAATCCTGGCTACGTGTCTGCCATAACCTCAAGAAGATTGGTAAACGAGGAAATATTGATGGTATATTTTTGGTCTCCACAAAGATATTAATGTTTATGTAAAAAGGTTAACGCTATTCCAAAACCAATACAGGCTGCACAAAAAAAAAGAACATAAAACCCTTACACCCCTTGCTTAGAAGAAGTGGTTTATTCCTTGCCCCTTTCATGTGGCAAACTTTACATATGTCAAAACAGGAAGATGTGTTGACCACCGATTAAGATAACATGATGACAATATTCGATTACCTAATCCAGGACTTCTATGCATTTCCTGCCGCGACTTGGGATGCTTAGTCAACTTCAAAAACTGCTCCGTAATCAGCTAAACTCATCACCCCATCACAAGAAAAATTTTTGAAGCAGCAAGTATCGTGAAGCGGAATAAAACCTGTGTTAGCAATCTTTCTATATCACTTTCCAAGGAATTGTTATACCTAGTTTCTACTTGAAGGTAACAAGTGCGTTAGACTTTGAAATCGTTTAGAAGAGGATAAAATACCACGCAGAATAAGAGTTGTGTTACGTAGCAGCAGAAATAAAACAACGAAGTTTAATAACGTTTTGTTTCTTAATCGGTGTAAGAGGAAGACAACAAAATACAAATCAGCGTTGGTTGCGCGATGCCTTAAGTTCTTTTTTTTTTTTGTCCGTGTGCGTGAGTTCCGTGTCTGTGACTTTTCTTGTGCGCTGTTACTTTTAGGTCAGAAACAGTAGACTCCAGCTCAAGAGAAAATGGCTTTTGTCGCCAATATTGTTCAGACTGATAGAAGCGCGGCTCATAGAACGATAGTGACACCTAACTAATCTCGAGGTATACACTGACACACGAAATCCCGTGCCCTTTCTGAACACAAGATTGATCGGCTGAAAGCTTGTCACCTTGTTCATAGCGAGGCATTAATGTTATAACACAAGGGCCAATGACGGTGAACGGGGTATCTATAGCGTAAGAACTGAATCGTTTGCTCATCATATTAACTAAGGGCTTCCTTTGTTCATCATGAGTGTTTTTTTAATCGAAGACCATACTGAAATAAAAAAACATGACGGGAAATCTTAAAGGCCATACTGAAATAAAGACACGACAGGAAACATTCAAGACCACATTGAAATAAAAATCATGGCAGGAAACCTAATTGATATTTGACATCTTATTGCTCTTGCTGCAGGTAGGAGAGCACATATGTGCCGGTGTCGAGAAAACTTTGGCACTCGAATCAGCAACTATTCTACAGGCTGTTTGACCTTATTTGTGCTAAAACATACTAAAGCTGGTACACGCTACGCGTATTGAAACAGCACAGTAGTGTTCACAGTGATACTGAGCATAGCCTCCTATATACTCCATGCCTGCCCGTTGCCGCCGATATGAAAGGAAGCCGACCGTCGCGTCTAGTTCTGGCGCTCCCGACCAAGGGCCCTATCTTCCCGTCCAACCGAAGTTCCTTTTCTGCGCACGAACGAACCGCGATCGGGCGCTGCAAATGCGGGTATCCAAACGAAAAGAGAAGGTAGGTGACTGCATGCATTTTTTTATTAACAAGTGCAAATATAAGATACCTAACGAATGTGCATACATCGCAACAAAACTTATACGTATAGCATGCCTGTTTCCGGCAAAGCTAAGACCACGAGCACCTTCAGTGAGAGACGTTTTTCTGCGGATGTTTACTGAGGTACTTCCTGTCTGTTACTTGTATAGCGAAATTAGTGAACACGGGCCGAAAGAATTGGGTCACCAACAGTTCCAGATGCTTTGGTGATGCCCGTGTATTGAACACATGAACACTTTGCGCTGCAGCATAACTGGGACGGCATTCTCTGCCGCCGCTTTGAGTGGTTGCTTCAGGTGTCCTCCTTTCGCTAGAACGATTCCAATTTACTTCCTCAATGAGTAGATCACCCACAACAACTGTCCAGACGGGTGGATAAGTCCACCCTATCCTGGCGCCTGATGACTGCGTTTGATGGGGCCGAAGACTTGGGTTAACATTACCCGAACTGTAACATTCTACGGAATCGATGCTTTGTCCAACAGCTCTCGCGAGATAGCCGCCAACTTCGCGCACTGCATCTTATCATCACAGTGCTCTGAAGCTCACTATCCAACGAACTGAAACGTTCGAAATATTTACAAAATACGCGTCATTCTGTCTACGCGCACAACGTAATCGTAAAGAGCGCTTCCGGGTTTCTAAGTACCACATTCAGCGCTCTCCTGCAGCTTCCATGGCTAGTCCGTGTGAGAAAATGATTATGGAATGCGAGAGCCCCTCGCAGAAATCCGAAGCTAGAAGAGAGACGGAAGTGAGAGGGCAGTGGACGTCCTCTCCAGAGCGATCAGGTAGGCATTGAAAATAAAGCAGGCTCGGTATTGAGCAAGCCAAGATATTTTGTGATATGCCAAACTGGCTGATTAACTCATGTTAGTAGCTAACATTTTACACGTTAATTTTTCTATGTACCTTCTATTACAAAGCTTGTAGAATGTGTTTGTTTTAGCGTTCGTCTTGTAGAGTGTGTTCGTTTTAAAGTCAAAGAAACCACTAAGGACGAGGGGAATATTTTCGGTTTCTTGGCTCAGGGGAGCAAGCTACCCCCCGTTATAAATACAGTCATTAGCATCCATCCATCCATTCCGTAGATAGATACCCGAAACTGGACGGAGTTGAACGGTACGACGCCACGACGCGTCGGAAACATATGTGTCTCCAACTGTCGTATGCGGCGCGTCGGAGCAGCCATCTTCCGCCAGTTTGCACGCCGGATCGGACAGTTTTGACGCGCATCTGTTTCGCTCAAAAGAAGGCGCTGCGAACGGGGCCCGATACCGTTACCGCTTTATACTCTTAAAGGTGAAACCTAAGCGCCCTCCAAAATGTGTGCTAAATTAAAAAAAAAAACGCGTGAGGTGGAAAAACACATTTTTACATGACTATTTGCCAGCGGACTGGGATAAAATAAGTCACATGTGCTTTTTATAAATCTCGAACGCATATCTTAAAGCTAGAAAAAATTAGAGAAATAAAGGCTAGCTACCTTAACGAAAACTCAAAATGATTTCTCTTTCTCTCTATGATGGGATGCTTCTCAACCCGCTCAACATTGTTTGCATTAACATGTTTGCGCACAAATTTATAACTAAAAAGTTCGCTAATTACTTAATGTTAAATACTCAGTTTTGTATATTACGAAAAATATTAATATACTCAGTAAGACTCAACAATACTCGCGTTGGTTCGACGCGCCTTGCGTGCACCACCTTTTTTTTTAGAGGTCTTTACACAAATCAATTGAAACACTCTTTATAGTTGAGGGCCCATAAACGGCGACTATTCTACATATATAGCACCGCTGCGTCTGCCATTTTTCCTTTCCGAGTTTCAAAAATCTTCTCTTATATTGCACTTAGCACTGTATCCCTCTGCGCACCTCCAGACTTTCATATTTTTAACGAGCGAATTATCCCGAAACCGCCATTAACTAATTCAGAGAAAAATCCAACGAATCTAGACTCACAGTTCAGCCTATTTACTCTTGCTGATCAATATACGTATACTGAGGTTTCAAGAACAAAATAAGCGTACAAGAACAAAATACGCGTACATTGTGTAACTGCTGTAGAGCAGTGTGCGCCTTGGACATTTCCACTTGCATTAGTACACCGGTTGCAGTTACGGGAGGGAAAGATGACCCCAGGGAGTTTTGTATAGGCGCTGTAAATGTATACGTGGCGATCGAAGCTTTGGGTTTTTGCTGACTTGCATTTTGTAACTTTTCATTTCTGATCAAATATTACGACATTAAAGACTCTACAGCAGGGGTGCACAACATACGGCCCGCGGGCCGCATGCGGCCCGCGGGCACTTTCTGTGTGGCCGCGGCCCGCGACCCAGCTGAGCGCAGAAACCGCTCACCGTGTCATTCAATGCACTGCGGCCGTTGACTTGGCAGAAAGCATTCGAACCCGTTGACCTACTTTTCTCAGAGTCCTCTTTTCCGGGGAGAAACTCCGCGTCCTCAATTCAAATATTCCTCTCCACTAGACCTACAAAAAACAACAATACAAAAGCCTGTACAGCCATCCAGTGCGTTGTTATGACCCCTAACAGCGTCCCTCCCTATCCTTGTTCCAGTTCCTCTTCATCCCGTATCCTCCTCCCTCTCTCCACGGAGGCTACAGCCCTCTCCCTCCTGTTGGGACATGATCGGTGACAGCTTGTTGCAGATAGAGAAAAGCTAGTCGTGTCACGCTTGGAATATGAGTGCACTTCCAAAGAAGAGAAAAATCGACCAGGAGGGCTGAAATTCAAACCAGAAGTGGACATGGAGGTACTTTTTCATTGAGAACGCATCGAAGTGCTTATGTCTTGTGTGTCGAGAATCTCTCGCGGCTCCTAAAGAATACAACGTTCGACGCCACTACGAGACCAAACATGCCCGCGACTTCAGCGCTCTTCGGATTCGGAGAGAAAACAAAGTCCGAGGACTTAAAACGAAATTTGCTTGCTGAGCAAAGCATTTTTACGAAAGCAAAGAACACATCTGAAGCAGCCACTCGGGCGTCTTTTCAGATATCTCGACAGATCGCCCATTCAGGTCGTTCGTTTACTGATGGCGACTTCATCAAGGAATGTCTTATGATTGCTTCTGAGGAGATGTGCCCGGACAAGAAGTTGGTGGAGAGGAGTTGCAGTCATTTTGCCTACCACTCTCTTGCTTTGGATGAGAGCACAGACATCAAAGACACAGCACAGCTGCTTGTTTTCGTCCGTGGTGTGAACGAAAACTTCGAAGTGACTCAGGAGCTGGCAGAGCTTTGCTCAATGGACGGACGGACTACGGAGAAGAGATCAGCAAGGAGGTCAAAGACGTCATCGAGAACTGCTCAAGCTATCATGGGAAAAACTCGCAGGTGTCTGCACCGATGGAGCCCCAGCCATGATGGGAAAAGAGAAACGAAGCTCTTTGCCTTACCTTCAAGCGTTCAGTGGTGTAGAACTGAAGCACTATCACTGTGTGCTTCACCAGGAAGCACTCTGTGGCAAAGTGATGAAGTTTGACCATGCGATGAAGGTCGTGACTTCTGGTTGTCAACTTTATACGTGCTCGGGGATTGAAGCACCGGAAATTTCAAGAGTACCTGAAAGAAATGGAGAGTGAGGACATGGACAGCCCGTATCACACTGAAGTTCGCTGGCTAAGCCGTGGGAATGTTCTGAGTCGCTTCGTCGCGCTGAAGGCCGACATCATCGCTTTCTTGCAAGAGGAAGGGAAACACATACCAGAGCTGGAGGAAGAACAATGGTCGTGGGATCTGGCATTTCGTCACCGATATTTCAAGCCATCTGAACACGCTTAACATAGCTCTCCAAGGAAAAGACCATCTCATTTCGGACATGGTGAGCGCGATCTTCGCGTTCCAAGGAAAGCTGCGCCTCTTCAAATTGCAGCTTGGGGTGGAAGCATCTCCAACCTGCCAGAAGCTCTTTCCCACCGGCGAAAATCGGAAGACGGTAGCTGCGACGTACGCTCCACAGGTTGAGTACCTGCTCTCCGAGCTCCAGCAAAGATTCAAGGCATTCGGAAAGTGAGAAGAGTAACTACGATTTGTTCCGCGATCCGTTTTCTGTCGCACCGGAATAGACAGGTCCGACGCTGCAGCTAGAACTCATCGACCTCCAGTGCTCGCCAGAACTGAAGAGTATGCATCGTGAGTCTCAGCTGCTTGACTTCTACAGAAACCTTGACAGGGGCAAGTACGGAAACCTTGTGGATCACGCATTGAAGCTTGCATCACTTTTTGGGAGCACATATGTCTTTGAGCAGACGTTGTCACTGATGACCCTCAACAAGAACCGTCTTCGATCTTTTATGATGGACATGACACTGCGAGATGTGCTGAAGACGGCCACCAGTGCGATGATGCCGGATATTGAAAGACACTGTCTGCAGCAATAAGGTGTAACGTGCACACTAGGTGCGGCCCGCGCAGTTTCCAATAAACAATTTTTGGCCCGCGTCATTTTTGAGTTGTGCACACCTGCTCTACAGAGTTGTACACTTGGTGCAGTAGAAATTAACATTTGCTGAACACATCGAGAGGAACCTTACTCTTTTTCAGTTGACGTTGTAGAAGTTCAATCTGTCCATCCGGCAAGGTTCCTTTGTTTGCGTTGTATGTCATCTTGCATAGTCGGTGCGAATCATTTTTCAGGGAGGAAAACCTCAATACAAGGCTGCTGAATAAAAGACCCTGTAAATAAATACATAAAGCATATGCAGGCGGACCCGATTTTCACACGATAGCTGATAAGATTCTTTTTGTTTTGTCTTACTCAGGAAGAACATCGGATTGCTTCCTATACAGGACGATTGGAAAAAGGTAATGTAAGAAACAGGACGTTTATTCCAAGCTATGTAATACATGGTGGCTGCTTAACTGCAAAACCGACACAGAACAAGGAAAGTCACGAAGAAGGAACGTATTTTCGATTGGCTGTAATAATTGTGTAAAACCATAAAATAAAAATACAGTCATAACATCAAATAATAAATAAATATGCAACGAGAACATGATTATGCTTCTGGAGACAGCTGCTGCTTCGGTACTTTTCTTCATACTCGCAAGTGGTTGAGCACCAATGCGAGACCGATTTTCATATAGTAGCGGATAATAGTAACTAGTGTAGATCAGGCGTTGGTTGTAGGTCTAAAACTTCCTAGTAAACCTGTGTCCTTCTAGTTTTCACTCAGCCGCACTAAACATAGTGATCTGCTTAGTGGGCAGACTAAAACTCTCTGTCTGTTACAGACTGCGTTTCTGCATCTTCTTCTCTGGCCAACGTACGTTTTAGACTCAACTAATTTTAAAGATCACTAGGGGGAAACAATTTCGGGTTTTACTATCGGCCGTGGCAGCAGTCACGACACGAGTGAAACCGTCATAGTGGGCGAGCTGATTTTAATTAATTAATTACCGGTATTTCACTTATGAACTACAAATATTTGCTTTAGCTACTATATTCCACCGAGAAATATCTAGCTCATCATTAAACCTGATTGCGACATTTGTTGTATGTTGTGTAAATGGTCAAATTTTTTGTTTGGTTCAACGGCCTGTTCACTGGCGAATCGAAGAGGTCAAAGGACCAGACATACAAATATTCAGTCGAACGGGGAGTCCAATGTCTCCTACCCAAAAAGCTGTAGGTGACCGCCGAACGAGCTTATCCAATGATCTAAAGCCACCTAGATAGAAATGACTATATTTTAAACATCCCTCTATCTCAGCCGACCGCGGGAGATTGCATACGAGTACTGCTTCAGCATTGGGCCTGGACTCGTGCTCAATCAATGCTCCAGTCAGACGCTGACGCTGTACTCGCGTTTAATTTGTAGTACCTCGTTTCATCAAGATAGGTGGCAGAAACTTTTGTGTGCAGAACTTGCTATCTAGGTGGTACTGGCCGATCTGGTATGTTTGGGAATGCCTCTAGGTCCCAAAACTGCGGTTGGGGTGCGACGAGCTCTAAAAGGGTAAGTTTGCACCAGCAAAAAGCGGAGCGAAGCCCGTGATAGGACAGAGCTAAACGAGGGATATCTTTCCTATAGTATATTTGACAAGGAAAATACAAGCCTGCAATGTACATATCGCGACACTGGTAGTCAATCGTCTTTTTTTTTTCTTGTGCCATTTAAAGGCCATAATAAAGTATTGAAAGACGTTTACACTTTTCTATAACGCGAAGTTAGAGCACAGCTCTTGGGGTATTTCGGCGTCAATTTTCACGTCAACTTTTCCGTTAAATTTAGCGGGAAAGCTGAATTGTTGTTGCAGTCACGTAATGTCAATTTTCTCACTAAATCTAGCGGGGGAAGTTGATTTGGTGTGTGCGCCACGTGAGACGAAGTTGTGAAATCAATTTTCCCGCTAAATTCAGCGGGGAAACTTAATTTATGTATTGGTGTCTTGACGCGAAGTCATGTGACGTCATTTTTCTCGCTAAGCTTAGCGGGGAACTGAATTGGTGTTGAGGTCACGTGTCGTCAATTTTCCAGTTAAATCTAGCGGGGAAACTCATTTGGTTTTGGGGGTCACGTGACGCCAATTTTTTTCGCTAAATCTTGGGGGAACCAAAATGTGGGTATAGGTGACGTGACCCGAAGTCGTTTGACGTCCTTTTTCCCGCTAAATTTAGCGGGGAAACTGATTTGGTGCCGATGTCACGTTACGCCAATATTCCCGCTGAATCTAGTGGGCGAGAGGTCCTGTTTGGGAGCAGTTTCTCCGCTAAATTTAGCGGGGAATTGAATTGGTTTATAGGATTGCGACATCCCATTATGCAACGCGCATTTACGCCGACGCCGACGCCGCTAAATACGGGAACGGGCGCCTAAGAGCAGCACTCTAAAACCGCTACTGTAGCGGACTGTTCTCAGACGGAATACTAATCCAACTAATCAAAAAAAGAAAAAAGGCGGGGGGATGGTCTACACGTTGTAACCCTTACTGAGCAAACTGCACAACATCGCCTATGTTGTCTTTAGGTTAGAAGTGCTGCTTAATATCTAATGATGCCCCTCTAAGAAGCAACTTTACCTTTTTAAAATCTTGGTATTTTTGAAGCATTGGATCCTTTTCACTAAGCGGCGTCTGCAAGAGTGTAAAATGAGTCGAATTTATTTTAGTGTGTACAATTTAATAGATACCATAAAAAAGGACCTTAAAAGCAGCAGAAGATTATTTGATTCCGTTTTACCAAGAGCTGGACGCAAAAACGTTATTCAGCAGATAATTCATTATTTTGGCGAATACGGAGGTTCTAATCATAAACAAAATTGGAGTTTCTGATTGCAATCACATCGGTGGCCGAGGGTGCTAGCGCACCTCAAGTCGGAGTACGCAAAGCTGAATCTCGCGCTGCAGAATCAAGGGATGTTGATTCAAACCCCACACCTGCCCGTTTTTATCTGGATGAACACCGTGCCAGACTGCCTCAATGTATCACTACTGCCTGGTGCGCGTTAACACCAGGCTGGAGGTCATAGTGTACTGGCACAATTTATCATGTACAGCGTTTAACAATCCCACCAGAAAGTTTGGAAGACTTAACTTATGCTGTCTAAACATATAACAACCAATTTTAGTTTGACAGATTTTATAATTATAGTTTTATTTTTATGGTTTCTAAAAACCGTTGAAAGAAGTATAGTTAGGTTACTCTGGCGAAAACATGGCTGCTTCTATAACTTCTAGGCTATATGCTGTCTCCAAAAAATTGACATCCTTTTTTAGAGAGTTAGAGAGTTAGAAAGTGTTGCACATTTCATTGTTTCTGTTCACCGTGGTTCCGTTCTCTCTGCGTGATCAACCTCTGCTAGATTCCGCAAGTACTACAGATCGGAGGTTCGCTTGCCTTCACATCGTCGCTGTCGTCAGCAATGTTGACTCAAAGTGCTGAAATCGACAGATATACGGCATACCCTCACCGCTTATTACCTTCCGACGAGTATGACTGACCCCGGGTTTTTCTAACTACAAAATCATCAGGTGCGCAGCTTACTCTGTAAACATTATGACAGTCTCGACCTGGGAGCGCTTTCTCCTGAACGAACGGCTACATCAAACATCGCTTGACACTGGGACC
>JAZHYW010020269.1:0-15174 GCA_037355805.1 Ixodes ricinus
GGGACAGCACAGCATCCATGGATTGCGAGGAGTGGTGTGCAACCACAATTTCAGGGGTTAGTCGCTGTCACCTGCACGGCGCTCTGATATTAACGTTTCATGTGTCATTTTCGGTTGTCCAAAAACACATCAAGGCTAGATAGATGCTTTCCATGCTAATGCAGTCTGTGCTTGGAACTAGTAGCATGTAGGTTTTTATACCATCCACAAAAGCCTGCAATATAAAGATGTAATAATAATAATTGCAAAAAAATAATGTGGAGGTATTTACATTGGCTTAAACGATACCAAAAAGTATGTCTTGCAGGGCAAGGGTGGTGCACGTATCAGGCAATCAAAAGTATGTATCATAATCTGTCCATACAAACAGAGCTTGGCAAGTGTGAAGGAAAAGCAGTCACAGCGTGCTTAAGCTGAACAATTTCCCCCGATGTTGGGGCCCTAGACCTTTAGATGAATTATACACATGCAATCACTGGAGTAAGCTTGAATGTGCGCTTAAAACGATCTCGCACGACACTCATCGCGTTGAACGAGGCGCCCGTTTTCTACCGAGAGCTGTCGTGCAAGCACGTTGAGAAAATGTTCAATTCAGACTGTATTATAACACAGCATATTGATACGTAGAGTATTCACCGAGCGCACTGCTGAATTCGCATCGCTGAACTTCTTGGTTGTCGTCTCTCCGTGTTCCTTCCGCGCGAGTCCACCCACCTTGAACCCCGGGTGATCGATTATCGTCTCTTTAACATACAACAGAATGCGACTCACAGCGCACCGATGCACGGTGATGTTTCCACGCGCACCAAAATATGCTCAAGCGACTCCAGAAGCTGAGAGCACTTGCTGCTCGACGGTCAGCACATCGGGCCCCTCGCGACGCCGCCAAAGCTTCCGCGGCAACTGTCAGAGCCAGCGAGTGTCGGGTAGTATTCCCCGACTACGTCGCTGACGAACCTTGAACCGAACACATCAAAAACGTAGGCGATAGTCCGTGAAGACCGCTTTGGCTCGCCTCCGTCCGCGAGCGTGAACGTCGCCATCTTCAATTGAGTTTGGCAACTCCGGCTGCCTGACAACTACAAAGTTATCTCAATCGCCAAACTGAATCGTGACGACATTTTGACGTCACCGCTAGCTTCATTATTTCACCAGCATAGCTCGAACTCCATTGGAATCCGTAGGGAAAAACTCAATCGCAACGTCACATCCGTGACCAAAGGGCAGCCAATCAGCGACCGATTGAGTTAACTTCATTGTTGAGTTTGCGATCTAGCTGGTCAGACAGACAATACAACCTACCTTTTTTTGCGACGCGTAGTTTTGCAATATTCGATTTGTCCACTTTTCGTGAAACACCCCTGTATATGTATGTGATAAAGCTCCTCACAGGGCGATATTTTTAATTGAAACAAATTTTAGAAGGCACAAGCACAAGCTAGTCGCTTTCCCAGCGCACTAGGCCTGAGCACGTATCTGATGACAGTTTACCTACCTGTCACTTCGTCAACTTCTTTAATTCAAAATATGCTGTATGAATAACCGATTACTCACTCCGAGCTTAAAGGGTTCATGAAACGCTTTTCCAACTTTTTCTGTTTAGCTTTCCTCCTCAACTCACAAATCGCGCATTCTACCAAACAGTTCAAGAAGTCTGAAGGGGGAGTCCCCTTGTGCTCGGATTCTCGTATGTGTATCCGGACACAGCCATTCTCCCTAGAAGATTAGCCCGTCGCTCAAAATTCAGACAAAAGTTGCTTTCCCCACTCCGTTCATCCCGAAGCTGACAGTGCTGTGGAAGCTACGTGCTCGTTGGGCCAGCCACACTTTTGCCACGCGATCACGCTCTCTTGCGCATACCCACGCGCAGAGAATGAGGTCAGGTGATGAAAGGAGGCGGCTGATTGGTCCTGCAAGCGTAGCTTCCACCACAATGTCAGCTTAGGGGTGAAGGGAGCAAGTGAGGTCCGGTGTCGTGTGACGTGCGCTTGGACCCGGTGACGCGCTTTGGGGACCGCGGATGTATCACAGTGAAAAGGCAGAGAGCTTACGAAAGGAAGGAGGTACGAAATAGTCGGCTGTGTTTTTAAATTTTCGTACCGAAAGTCAGGCTTTTGACTTCCTACCTTTTTTCTTTTGGCCCACTGAACGATGTGCTATTAGTAGAATTCCAATCTAAATTGATTTATCCCAGCCAAAAATTCGTTTCATGGGCCCTTTAAGAACAGTACACATGACATCCCACATTCAAATAGGAAATACCTTTTCAAAGTTTTAAACCCCAGATACTAAACATCTGGTCCATTCAAGACTGCCCCTCTACATACGCAGTGAGTGCCAAGTTCATTATAAAGTTTTGAAAACCATTGCTTTTCTCCTACACCTTATATCAGATTCCTCGGTGAACTCTTAAAGGGACACTCCAAGTGGTTTTGAGTTCGTGTTTTGATGATGACAGCTGAATTTAGACGCCCTAAGTATCCCTAAAAACCAAAAAGTATAGTCATACGGTGATTATTTCTTTAATAAAAATGTAATTGAAGGCCGCCAAACCTCGGATCCATCCGAAAACGAAACCACTCTCATTGGTCCTCGCACGCTTATCAAAAGGATCTCGGGCCAATGGCGTTGGACGACGTTCCGTCGCGCAGTGATCCCGAGGTAGCCGCATCGGCCGAACCTCTTTGTCATTCGAGCTTCGATCATGGCGGAGTTCTCTACGCTCGAGGACCTGACGCCGTTAGAGGTTGAAATTCTTCGGCGGACAGCCGACCTGGGGATGATTTCCTATGACGCCACTCCGACGTGCGATGTGGACGATAGCAGCGCTTCGGAGTCATGTTCGGGTTCCGAGGACGACGAAACGCAGACCTTTTCGGGCGTTCTTCGATTTGCGGTTTGGGCAAGTCCTAACCAAACCAACGTTTGACATCGCAGCGTTACCTCTGGTACGTGATGTCAAGCGATGTCGCCACGTTGACTTTCGCCTCGGGAGGACGGAGGAAGGCTGGTTCAGACATGTGCAACGAGCGCGTATTTACGACTGCGTCCGTTGCAACCGGAGCGACCGGAACGACCGCTCAGCGCCGCGCGTACACACCTGCAACCACTACAACAAGCGCAGCGGGTCGTCAGCACGGCGACCGCTTCTATACGCCGCCGTCAGCTGTTTCAGCGGCCCCTCTAAAAGGGGACGCACTGCTACTCAATGCCGTAACAGAATATAGACAGACAGTTTTCTATAGCCAAAAGCTTTATTATTATTTTTTCTTGATAGGCTTGCAGGCTACAGTGGATGAAAAAAAGAAAATAAAAAGATGCAGTACGCCGTCTTGGACGATCACGACTCTAATACACGACATTGCAATAGTACAAATATCGCCACACGCCTTTTCTACGATTATAAAAGACAATGTAATCTTAGCAGCGATATAGCAACGTAGAAATATGATTTCGTGATCAGATAGACGTTGCGAGCGTTCAGGATTGCTAACACTAATCACTTTTCTCCGGTGATGAAAACGCGTGAAAATTCGCATCCTTTATACGGTACGCGCCAGTAATACCTTGAACTTGAGCACACGCATGAAATGCGCCAAATAAGAAATCCGGGCGATGTTCGAGGACACAAATGCTTAGAAAGCACCACTGTAGTCGAAGTAAACAAACACGACGGCACGGGCGTTTCTGCTGTCTTGAGAGTGCCGCCACGACATCGCCGCACGAGTAGGTGGATCTTCCCTTCTAGTACGTGCTGGGTTATCATAGCGACACACGACGAAAATTCACAGTCAAGGATAGCGCTTTTACGCGGAACGATGAGCTTCCACCACGCCGACCACGCCAACGATCACCACCGACGCCATGTTCGCAGAGAAGAAGCCGGCCCGCGACCGGCACGACCGGCATGCAACGCGCGCCACCAGTTCTCCTCGACCTGTGATTGGTCTGCCGCTGCGGTTGTTTCCAACGCAGCGGGGAAAGAAAGGCCGCCAAAATTTTCAAACATACGATAATTTCATTGGTCCTCGCAAGTACAGAAAAGAGTCCGCACGTATTTTATTCCTGCGTGATTAATAGGCGGTTCTGCCTTCTAAAACTGAAGATACTCATTCACTGACACTTCCTTAACGCCATCGCACCAAAAAGTAGCTTCCCCAAAAACCGCTTGAGTCCCCCTTTAAGATAAAACTGATCCTTTATGCTATGTTTCCAGAAACTCCACTTAATTTTCATATTTTTGGCACAAAGTGGCACATAGTGGATGGTGTTTCGAACCACAGGTTGCGTGAGAGCTCCGTAAAGTTGGCTTCACCTGCGAAAATTCTAGGAATGTTCGAAAGCGGACATTCCAAGAATGTTGCGCGGATCCGTCTACTAGCTTCCGAAGCGAACGGACGTATCAACATGAGCTCCACCGGAGCGGTATCAACGGCTACTGATAGCCGCGGTTTTATTGCTGACCGAATCATCGAGGGCTATAAGATTATCTTGCCTACGTTACCGACAGGTGTCTACGCTTTAAACTCGGTTTTCTTCATGCGGACATCGCTGCACGCCCCTACAGAATCGAAGATTTCAAGGCTGGCCTGGAAAAAGCCGGGGTACTAGGAGAAATCGCCGCATGTGGTTCCTACCAAATAAATCACGTGTGAATGGTTACGCTCAAGTCCTTGGCCGCCAAACAAAAGTTGGTGGCCACGGGGACCTTCGAAGCCAAGGGAAGGCGATGCCTCATCATCGACCCCGACAAGACCGAGGTGAGGTTGAAACTTCATTGGATACCCTTTCACGTGCCTGACGAACCCGTGAAGACAGCGCTGGAGGCCTATGGCAAGGTCGAGGAAATAGCCAGGGAGACGTGGCGCGTCAAGGGTCTCGAAGGAGTTCAGTCAACCACGAGGGTGGCGAGGCTAACCCTGAAAGAGGGCGTAACCCTAGAGCGTCTGCCGCATACGCTCCGACTGCCCGGATGCATGGCGCTGGTTTTGGCACCCGGTAGAGCGCCGCTTTGCCTCCGGTGCCGACGAACCGGCCACATTCGCAAGGAATGTCGTGTGCCCCGATGCGACAACTGTAGACGCTACGGGCACACTAAAGAAGACTGCAGAAAGACGTATGCCGCCGTGGCCAACGCGGCTGAAGACGACACCATGGAACACCTCATGGACCAGGAGGAAGCCGAAGCGGCGGCAGCTGGGGACACGGAGAACTCCCAGTCTCCGGCGCAAGCCGCGTCCACGCAGGGTCCCAAGGCCCCGTCCGAGGTGGGGTCTTCCCTGGGTACCGCCAACGTCCCGGGACTAGTGAGCTGCGGGCCAGCAAGCCGTCCAGCCCTTCAAGTAACTGAGGGAGAGGACGAGCGCTCTCGTCGAAACCCGGAGGCCAGTGAAGAAGAACCCCGAAAGGACACCGAAGGCGACATGGAAGCCACAAGCGCCTCAGCTAAACGACCCTTGGAAGCGACGACTGACGGACAGACGGCAGGACTTCAGGAGATGGTGCAACAGAGGTGGCAAGTGGTGACAGCCAAAAAGGCAGGCTCCACGCGGCCCCTCGTGTGCCATCTGACTCTCACAAAACAAAGGACCCGCAGTGAAGCGATGTGCGACTGCGGCGCCTGGGTTGTGTCGATAACCACAAGTAAGGCGGTATAGCTGGCGCATTTTTTGTTTTTGGTGGCTTAGTTCTATTTCGTATGGTTCCAATTTGTATTCTACTGTAACCTTCATTTCGTGACTGGGTCCATTGCAACGCAATCAGAATGGTGCTCACTTTTGCCACTTTAAATGTTCGGGGTTTGAATTTGAGACGGAAGCAGTACCAGCTTTTCTTTTCTTTTCGACGACAGCATTCGTCACCGCTACCTCAGAAAACAAGAAGATGACAAGAGGAAGAGGTTGACCTCTTAATCTCAAATTGAGTTCAGCGAACAAACTATTAATACGAGAAGGGTTCACAAGGGTCGCGCGGTCATATTCCATAGCAAGCCAGCCGGTCGTGGGCAGACGGTCTTGACCAAGGACCTTCGGAGCAACGCTGCGTTGGAGCAGGTCGGAGTGCCTGCTAGGCCTATATTCTGCCGAGCTCGCTTGGTCGGTGGGATCGTTGCCGTTGTAGCTTTTCCCGGGTGTTTGTGGATCCCGCGTTCATGTTCGTCGTGGCCGGTTTCAAGTACTTTCTTTTTCTTGCTGCTTGAAGTCGGGACGCGCGAGAAGAGCCAGTAGAAAAATAAATGTCCGTTGGTCGTCGCGACCAAGTAACTGGGCGACGCTGTCGGTTATGTTGATTTGATCGTAAAAAAAATGCGTAAGACGGCTCCGGGGCTGTCGTAGGATTCCATCGTAACCCGCGCAAAAGTTAGGATAATTTTGTTTTGTGAATACGAATTTGTTCTTACGTTATGTCGTACTGCCATTTTTGGCGTAAGATCGTTTCGTAGAATCTGGCCTCTTAGACTGATTTTCTTTTTAGCGTAAAAAGAAAAGGCAGCACAGTGAGGCGCGCTCAACAGTCGAAGGTGAGGACCTTCGTGCGTCATTATGCCAAAGGGTGTCGCTCTGCAAAAATTTAGAACTGCGCTACACGAGTTTGTTTTTGACCACATGCACTAGCATAATAGGCAATCTCTACATAGAATGCAAACCAAATTAAGCGAGAGCGAACATCCAGTTTACGTGAAACTCGGCAAATCTAAATCAGTGACCTCTGAAATGATTTAGAAAGCTTACGTCAAAACGCAGTGAGGTGTGCGAGGTGTTTTGAGTGGCACTCGCGCCTCAAGAATGGCAGAACGTCACTGAAGTCAGGAAATATCGAATAAGGTCGCCCTACCACTCTTCGTCATCCAGCGTTGTTCTGCCGTAACTGAATCGCGAGTGTCACTGAAAATACTTAAAAAAATGCATTGCTTTTTGACACAAGCGTGCTGAATCATTTCAAAGGTCTGTGTTTTTTATTTGCCGAGCTTAACGCAGAATTGATGTTCGCTCTAGCTCTGGTTTGCAGTCTATGGTGAACTCGCCATTGTGCTCGTGCTTGTGGTCACAAAAACTCGTGTAGCGCAGCTCCAAATGTTTTCAGTGCGACGCCCTTTGGCACAAAAAAGACCTCAAGGTCCGTTCCTTTCAACTGCTGTGCGCGCATCATTGTGCTCCCCTCGTTTTTTACGCTACAAAATCAGTCTCGGAACGTTTTGATCACACATCGTACAATAAAAATGTGTGCGCTTTCTACAGGCAGGTGAGTTAAACACTTACCGCCGAAAGGTCGTACAACAGCCTTTCGACGGCAGTTTGCCTTTAGCTGCATCTTGATTACTTCGCAGCTGGCCTTCATTCGCGGCATATTGCATCCTTCGAGTCAAAGCGATGCAGTTCTGCGCCAGTGACCTTGCCAAGTTCACAAAGCTTGGTGTTTCCACTACTGAAAATGCTTGCGACGTATCCACAACGGATATGAGGACAAGGGCGTGAAACTTGTTTTGTGAGACTGCGCCTCTCTCAAAACCAATTGTCAGTTGCTTCTGAACTGGCTATGGGGACTCGGGCGCTTTCCTTTTTTTTTTCCAGTAGACTTTCAAACCTAGACCGCTGGCTAGAGTGTTGCCACTAAATAAAATAAAATCAACAACAAGAACATAAGTATACACCAGAGAGCTGGTGGGAATTTGGCTACTTTATGGGTTTAATATTAGGAAAATCAAAACTTTTGCATATGTAGTGACTAAAAAAATCAGAAACAGATTCCACAAATATTTTACAATGGCAAATACATTGCATACCGCCACCGATGACAACATTGAGTGCTCCCAAAATATTCGCGAAACCGGCACGTTTTGAATTACGACAAATATTGACCCTGCGCAAATGAAATTTAAGTCATACGTATTATATTTGTAGGACAATTATCATGGCGAACTTACCTAAACATGTTTGTTGAAGTTGGCGTTGGTTGTCTTCGCGCACGACAAGAACTTCTGCCTTGGCTTACAAAGCAAACATTCCAAGATTATATTTTCAGAATGACAATTGATGAGGCGACGAATGACCGACGGAAACTAAACGTTTAAAGGGATACTACAACGAAATTTCGGCGCTCATTTTTTGGTCTATATGTGTTCAAAGAAGCAGTATCACATCGAACACACCAATATCTTGTTAAAAAAGTCACGAAAAGGAATTTTAAAACGAATTAAACGATTAGCAAAGAGCACCTGGTGGATATCGCTAACGCCTCGTTTGTAATGCCCGTCTAGGAACCTTGACAGCTAGTGACGGTAGCTGTCTCGCCTCCGGCCACGACGAGAAAAGAGGGGAAGGAGGAACTCCACTCTTCCCGAGAGTCCCTTTTGTGTGTCCCAAAAGTCACTATTGCCCCCCTACAAGATTATAGGAGGTTAACCCACCACTCAAAATTTGTACAGGTGGAGCCGCTTCGGTAGCTGGAACGACTAGGCCATCCTCTCGGCGTCAGCCTCGCCGTAGCTTTGCTCGTCCCGAGACGACCTACGTCACGATTGCGTTGGATGTCACATGCTCTCCGCTGGGCCGTTCTCCGAGCGCTTGCCAGAGTGGGCCGTTTCTAACGAAAAATACAGCCACCAGGCTGCAAAATACAAACGTGCGATTGTCATTTACGGATAGTGTGGATCATATTCAACCTATGTTTGAACACGACGGGAATATTTCAAATTTTGTTGAAGTATCCCTTCAATGCGACGAACTTGTACATGGTTAAAGACAGCGAACAACGTGAGGACACACAGCGAAGAATACAGGAAGGCAGTAAAGACGCTGAGACATCTTTCCTCTCTCCTATTGCTCTTCACAAGTTTCCACCACGTTGTTCGCAACTGACAGCCATGCATAATGCCGATTAACTAGCCGAGCTCACCGCCGCTTTGACGAACTTGTGCTCAAGATGCGGAAATAGCAAAAAAGGCTAGCGTCTCGGAGCGTCGATGCTGGCGTATAACAGCATGATCGAGAGCTGTGGCGGCTCGCCACGCGGAGCCCCTTATTGACACGCGTGGGCTTCAGGAACAATCGGCGTAGAAGGTTCGGCGCGTAGAATATTCGGACCTCGAACAAACAAGCAGCAGGTTCTCCAGATTTACCAGAATGCGACATTTATAGAAACAACAAAATGGTGCATCCGCGACCAGGCATCGAACCTCCGCTTCTTGCGTGGAAACCAAGCACGATAACCATCCGGACACGGGCGCGCTTCGTCGGAGACGCGTGTAGAATATCACCGGTACCCCTCATCTCGCTGAGCGGAGCGCCAACACGGACACGGCGATTTTGGCCAGCGGTCCTCCATGGCGATCTGAAATGACAGTGATCATGACGACACCCCCGAATTATATACCATCGGTGGTGATTCACCGTAGAACCAGTATAGAACTCCCGCCTCAAGTACGGAATCTCCACTCCTAGCACTGTTACAACTTATTAGCATATTTATTTATTTATTTTACCCTCAGGGCACAAGCGCTTTACAGAGGGAGTGGGGAACAATAGTATAACAATACAAAAGGAAGAATGAACAAAAAAGTCAAACAATAGGAACATGAGGTTGGCAATAGAAGTACAAAAAAGAGCGTGTCAGTAATTGATGTGAGAGATGCAGGTAAGCGGTTCCAGTCATTAGAAGTTCTTGGAATAAAAGAAGCATAATAAACGTTAGAGTGATAAAATGGTAGCTGAAACAAAGTATGGGATTATCATTTCGGCTTTGAGGTAAGGGACATGGTGATAGATTTTATGAAAAACGAAGAGTCAAAAAACCATGTGACGATGTGCGGGGGTTGGAAGTAATAATGTGTTTTGCATTGACATTACGCTTGCGGTGCGGTTATAGCTGACCAGTATAAAACGCGTAGCTCTGTTCTGAACACCTTCAGGTTATTTG
Source organism: Ixodes ricinus (assembly GCA_037355805.1). Lineage (NCBI taxonomy): Eukaryota > Metazoa > Arthropoda > Arachnida > Ixodida > Ixodidae > Ixodes > Ixodes ricinus. The sequence continues at coordinate 9,916 of JAZHYW010020269.1, forward strand.
ATGAGGAAGATGGTTGAAGGATCCCAGATAGAAGCTGCATATTCGAGCTTAGGCCTAACTAGTGTTTTATGATGAGTCAGTTTTAATGACGATGGAGCTAAAGGAAAATTAAGTTTGAGAAAGCCAAGCATTTGGTTAGCGTTGTTAATCACGTAGTTAAAGGGACACTCAAGTGGTTTTTGAGTTCGTGTTTTGATGATGACAGCTGAATTTAGACGCCCCAAGTATCCCTAAAAACCAAATAGTATAGTCATACGGTGATTATTTCTTTAATAAAATGTAATTGAAGGCCGCCAAACCTCGGATCCATCCGAAAACGAAACCACTCTCATTGGTCCTCGCACGCTTATCAAAAGTATCTCGGGCCAATGGCGTTGGACGACGTTCCGTCGCGCAGTGATCCCGAGGTAGCCGCATCGGCCGAACCTCTTTGACATTCGAGCTTCGATCATGGCGGCGTTCTCTACGCTCGAGGATCTGATGCCGTTGGAGGTTGAAATTCTTCGGCGGACAGCCGACCTGGGGATGATTTCCTATGACGCCACTCCGACGTGCGATGTGGACGATAGCAGCGCTTCGGAGTCCTGTTCGGGTTCCGAGGACGATGAAACGCAGACCTTTTCGGGCGTTCTTCGATTTGCGGTTGGGGCAAGTCGTAACCAAACCAACGTTTGACATCGCAGCGTTACCTCTGTTACGTGATGTCAAACGATGTCGCCACGTTGACTTTCGCCTCGGGAGGACGGGGGAAGGCTGGTTCAGACATGTGCAACGAGCGCGTACCTACGACTGCGTCCGTTGCAACCGGAGCGACCGGAACGACAGCTCTGCGCCGCGCGTACACACCTGAAATTACTACAAGCACAGCGGGTCGCCGTCAGCTGTTTCAGCGGCCCCTCTAAAAGGGGACGCACTGCTACTCAATGCCGTAACAGAATAGAGACAGACAGTTTTCTATAGCCTAAAGCTTTATTATTGATTTTTCTTGATAGGCTTGCAGGGTACAGTGGATGAAAAAAAGAAAATAAAAAGATGCCGTACGCCGTCTTGGACGATCACGACTCTATACACGACATTGCAATAGTACAAATATCGCCACACGCATTTTCTACGATTATAAAAGACAATGTAATCTTAGCAGCGATATAGCAACGTAGAAATATGATTTCGTGATCAGATAGACGTTGCGAGCGTTCAGGATTGCTAACACTAATAACTTTTCTCCGGTGATGAAAACGCGTGAAACTTCGCGTCCTTTATACGGTACGCGCCAGTAATACCTTGAACTTGAGCACACGCATGAAATGCGCCAAATAAGAAATCCGGGCGATGTTCGAGGACACAAATGCTTAGAAAGCACCACTGTAGTCGAAGTAAACAAACACGACGGCACGGGCGTTTCTGCTGTCTTGAGAGTGCCGCCACGGCATCGCCGCACGAGTAGGTGGGTCTTCCCTTCTAGTACGTGCTGGGTTATCATAACGACACACGACGAAAATTCACAGTCAAGGATAGCGCTTTTACGCGGAACGATGAGCTTTCACCACGCCGTCCACGTCGATGATCAACACCGACGCCATGTGCGCGCAGATACGTGCGCTTCCGCGCATCCCGGGGGAACGGGAAATTCACCCCCGCGGAGGACGGCAAGGAGAAAACGTAGTCCCTTGTTTGTGAAACGATAATTGCAGTATCGCGTATTCTAAACTAGAACTATTTTACGTCTTGTGAAATTATCATGCACAACATATTTAAATAAACTGAAAATTGTTTCTTTAGCGAAACTTTACAAAGGCCGCCAAAATTTTCAAACATACGATAATTTCATTGGTCCTCGCAAGTACAGGAAAGAGTCCGCACGTATTTTATTCCTGCGTGATTAATAGGCGGTTCTGCCTTTTAAAACTGAAGAGACTCATTCACTGACACTTCCTTAACGCCATCGCACCAAAAAGTAGCTTCCCCCAAAACCGCTAGAGTCCTCCTTTAATATGAAGTTTCCAGGAAAGGTCGTCACTTAAGATCACGCCTAGGTACTTGTAGGAGGTCACAAGTTCCAGGGGTGTGTTGTGAATGTTATAAGCGGTAGTAAATTTGACTTTGCGGGCTATGCGCATGATTTTGCATTTGTTAATGTTAAGCTCCATTGACCAGAGTTTGCACCATCTAAATATGGAGTCGAGGTCATGTTGTAGTTTTTGCGAGTCCGAGTCATTAGTTATTACACGATAAATAGCACAATCATCAGCAAAGAGTTTAATTGAAGAAGAAACCATCTCATGCAAGTCATTAATATAGATCAAGAAAAGTAAAGGCCCCAAAACTGATCCTTGGGGTACGCCGGAAGTGACGGGTGCGGAGGAGGAGTTCATGCCGTTACATGTTACAAATTGCGAGCGATTTATTAAAAATGATACCAACCAGTTAAACACGTTAGAATCAATGTTGAGTTTACTTAATTTATGCAATAAAAGTCTATGCGATACCTTGTCGAACGCCTTGGCAAAATCTAAGAATATGCAGTCCACCTGAGATCCCTGATCAAATGCTGAATGAAAATCGTTAGTGATAGACAGTAGCTGTGTTTCACAGGACAAAGATTTCCTAAAGCCATGTTGATTTGGGGAAAAATGAATTGGACTCTAGGAAGTTAACAAGTTGTGTATAAATTATATGTTCTAGAACTTTACAGGGAACACTGGTTAGCGAGATGGGCCTATAGTTGATAGGAAAGTGCTTATCACCAGATTTATGCAGAGGAATAACTTTACCAATTTTCCAGTCGCAAGGTACCAATGATGTGTCAAGTGATTGCTGAAAAATATGGGCGAGAATAACAGAGGAGTACTGATTAGTAGCTTTAAGAAATTTCGAGTTAATTTCGTCAACACCAGTTGCCGATGACAGCTTTAGGCCATTTAGAATGCTCAGAACACCATCGGGGCTGATTATGATAGGGTCCATCAGTGGGAAAGGATCAACATTATAGCTTGGGTTCACATTGCTTAGGGTGCTAGAAAAAGATCTAATAAACACTTCCTGAAACATTGTGGCACATAAGGATTCATCGATCAAAGTTTCGTCGGGTGTTTTCAATAAAATAGACGAAGGCCTATCTCGATGGGACAACACATTCCAGAACTGACGCGGGTTATTTTTTAACATGGAAGGTAGTAAGGTGAAGAAGAAGTTGAACTTAGCAGACTGAACAGCATTCTTGTAGCACTGAGCAGCACTGAAATAATTTTGCCAGCGAACTGGGCAGGATGTGAGCCTCGCAGCTCTAAATAAACGCTTCTTTTTGTTTGACAATCTCAGGAGCACCCTGTTGAACCACGGATAATTAGAGTTTACGATTATGGTTTTCAAAGGTATGTATTTCTCAGTGAGCGAAATCACCTTTTCCTTAAAGCGCGTCCAGTTGGATTCAACAGAGCATTCCGAGAAGTTACCCCAGAAAGTATCTAAAAAACTGCATAATTCAACATTAATGGCATCATAATTAGCTTTGCTGTAGTCCCGAATGACTTTTCTTTTGTTTTTAACACAAATATTAGGAACACTCAAGGTAAAATGCAATAACAAATGGTCACTGAGGCCAGGTAGGTATGCGATTGGACCAATCAGGTTGGGCATCGTAGTCAAAACAAGATCCAAAATGTTTGAAGTAGTGGCAGTTATTCTAGTTGGGCTATGAACTAGCTGAGTAAGATGAAAATCAGAAAGCACACTTAAAAACTTCGCACAGTCTGCTGAAAATGGGTCAGAGTTGGGATCCCCTGGGCCCCAAACAATGTTAGGGTAATTAAAATCACCTATCAAAAGCAAGGGCGTGTTAGGAAAACGCGTTGTAATTACATTCAATGCATCGTGTAGTTTATCAGCAAAATCAGAGACATATGAAGGTGGACGATAACAGCATCCCAATATATATTTTTTATGTTGAACGTTAATACACACCCAAATTATTTCTAAGGAGCTGTTAATATTAACAACAAATGATGGTATACTCTTAATGACTCCAATTAGCACGCCTCCGCCTGTTCGCAACTCTCTGTCCTGCCGAAAGGTAGCGAATTGTTTTTGTCCTAAGAATAATTCGGTATCTCTGATTCTTGCCGAGAGCCACGTCTCGGTTAGCACAATAATGTTAGCATCGCAAGAGTCAATTGCAGAGCATAAATCATCACGTTTATTTAATAAGCTTCGTATATTTGTAGAAAGAATAGATAAGTTTGACAAGGAATGCAAGTGGCCACTACCCTCTGCAATTGCTAAGTAGGAACGGAGGCGCCTTCTGTTGCAGTAACAGTTGTGCCACGGCGTGGACCACTGTTGGAGGCATGTGGACGAAACAGCTCGGTGACGGTTCCCGATTCGCGGTCATAGACGTAACACTTTTCATTCAGGTATAATTTGTTGTAGTTTAGCTTAAACGTAGTTCCATGCGATTTCCCGAACTCAATTAGCTTCCTTCGTGCCAAACGAGTCGAAAAGGAAAAATCCTCGCTGATACCGATATTCATCAATTTCAGTTTTGCCTTTAAAACCAGGGCTTGCTCTTTCGATTTAAAAGAAGCGAATTTGACAATGATTGGCCTACATTTATTGACAGTATACTGACCGAGCCTGTGAGCACGCACAATGTCCAATGACAAGTTAGTTTCACCATCAAAGCAGTCAGATAGAGCCTTGCTTATCTTTTGTTCGGCTTGTGCCCACGTTTCCGCGCCGCTATCAGCAATTCCATAAAAAAGAGTGTTGTTTCGCCTTGATCTATCTTCTAAGTCATCTAACCGATCAAGCAGGGCACTATTTGTTTTCTTCTGCTCTCCGATTTCCTGTCGCAAGCCTTGTATCTCCTGTTCAAAGACGCCTGTCTTATTCTCGACGGATGCGAGTCTTGCACCGATGTTTGTAACCTTCTCTTCGATAGCCCTTTGACTTCGTTTAATTTCATCAACGGAACTAATTAGTGCTGTTTGACCAGCCTCAAACCCCTGTGACCGAGAATTGAGTTCAGTTAGTAATTGAAACATCTGTGCGAACTGGTGAGCTTGCTCCGCGGTCATGGGACCCGGGTTCGATTCAACATCCCCGCAGCAAAGCAGTGATCCAAAGGTGACAACACACGTTTCAATACAATCTAATAGCGAAGACAGACGTTGTGGGCAGGGCAGCAGCAGCAGAAAGCGGTCGTCGGACCGGTAACAGTGACTGTTGTCTACTGGCGGGAAGCAATACAACTGAACGAAGTAC
>JAZHYW010020272.1:0-12324 GCA_037355805.1 Ixodes ricinus
ATTTTTTTACACGATAAATTGGCATAGCCTGGCCTTTGAAGGTTGTTCTTGACAAGATGTCGGTCAATTCAATTTGAAAATAAGGGTCACTCTTGCTAACTGATATTCCTTGTTCTATAGAACACAATAGTATTTCATGCTCTACTAGACATGGCAGCTATTTAATTGGGCACTTCCTAACGGTCTACGTGTGTAACCGTCATAGTTCCGTCACGCCTCCCTGTGTACTTTGTTTTGTCCAGCCCTAAAGACATAAAATTGCTCTTCGTGACATAAAAGAGGCAATAACAGAGGCCAGGGCCGGCTTGCTAGAACCAGCGTCTCAGCTGAGACCGGGTGAAAAAGCACTGCCAAAGCCAGCGCACGAGCTGAGCGGGACTCAAGCGGCGTCTCAAGACGCTCGCGCGCCCCAGCCTTTGCAGTGCCTTCTTTCACCCAGTCTCAGCTGAGACTCTGTTCTAGCAAGCCGGCAAATTCCCGAAAACTTTCTTACGACAAAAAAGTTCGTAAATTTATCTTACGACGAAGTTACGAACCTTTGAGTATTCCCGAAGCAAAATATTCGTACGTTTTCCGCAAGTTACGACGAAATCCTATGACAGGGGTGATTTCGTCGTAATTTGCGCAAAACTTACAGAACATTTTGCTTCGGGAATACTCAAAAGCTCGAAACTTTCGCGTAAGACAAATTTGCGAACTTTTTGTCAAAAAAAGTTTCGGAGATCTGGCCTCAGATTTCCATGTGGAGAGCAAGTGTTTCTTGTGCAGGAGTTGCGATGACGTCAGAACAGCGCCGAGTCCTGATTGGCTCTGATTGAAATGATAGTGGGTAGGCCTCAATACTGGATGCCTTATTTTCAATCAGCCAATAAGAGCTCGGCGTTCTGACATCATCACAACACCGGTGCAAGAAGCAGACGAACTTGCGCTTCCCATATGTTTGAGAAGTTATGTATGTGCCAGGAACACATCAGTTGTTTACGACTCTCCCAAAAAACTTTGGGCCTATCGAGGATAAAAACTTCGGAAATTTTTTGCAGAGCATGTTTCAGATAGTTTATGCGTGCATTCACTTATGATGTATATTTTAAGGTGATCAACTTTTCACTTACGTTGTGAAACTTTCAGTCAGTAATTCAATATCGTTTTTTATCCTAAAAAAATTAACTATTAAAGAGTAACTGCAAAGAAAAAAAAGTGTTTTTTTTAAACAGCCTAATTGAAACAAGCATGTCACAAAACAAATGTTCCACGAAAAGAATAATTTTTTTTTGCAATATTTACGTCACAGGACGTAATTTAGTCGGAGTCAGAACCTCTCCACGTTTGAAATTCCCGCTCTTTCGACCCCCGCGGAGGAACTACGCCCCGCCCCTCACTCTTGGATTTGCTCTTTTTTGTTGACTTGGCTGCTGAGCTGAGCGTCTTGACTTCCGGTGAGATCTGGCAACCAACAACGCACGTTAAACATGGCGCCGGTATTATTTTGGTTTGATGGTACACGGCCAAATGGCATTCCTTTCGGGGCGACATGGCTGCTGGAAGGCTCGCTGTCGGGATCACTCACCCGACATCTCCGAAAAGTCGGCACTTGCACGCGCAAGCAAGCAAAAAAAAAAAGAAGCACGCTAAGCAAACAAAAAGGAAAACGAAAGAACCGCGCTCTGAAATCCAAAACCCCGCGTCGCTTCCTATCACTAATACCTGCGACAGCTGCTAAACACACACTACATCACTTCAAGAAGTCTCACTCAAGCACCTTGGTCAGCACGAAACACTGATAACTTCGGCGAAACGATTAGTCGAGGCAGGCGAGACGGGCGGGAGCAGAGACTTCGGCGGCCATGAAAGAATGGCGAAGCTTTTGTTTGTTTTGGTATGAATCGAAACGGAAGGGCCCGTCGTGTAAACCTTTTGTAAAGAATAATAACTCTCATCACATGGGTTATTCTTTAATCGTAAAAATATGCAGCTCAAAAGGAGATTGCAAGACATAACAAAGGTTCAAGAACCAAAATCTAAGCTGTCAATCAAACTCTTAGCCAATGACAGCCGATTGGGATTGACGTCACGGAATCACAACTTTGTGGCGCGAGATTAAAAACGCACGAAATAGCCGCAAACTAAAATCAGTCTCACACAATAAATATTGCTGTAAAAAATATTTTTTTCTCGAGGAAAAATTGTTTTTTGACATGCTTGTCCCAATTAGGCTGTTTTAAAAAAAACTTTTTTCCTTTGCAGTTACCCTTTAAGCTCACATAACTAAAAATAGTGTATTGACGGGCTAGTTGGTCGTTGACAAACATGGTAAAAGAGCAGCACACAAAAGATAAGATAAACCTTTTAGTTCCATGTTTAAGATCGTCCTGTGTTTTGCTTCGATGTCCCGTCTTTTATGTGCGACTATTTTACCACGTCACATAACTGCTTGAGACCGACACGGGAGGACGATACTCGAAAATACGCAAGGTGCTCTAAACTCGTCGAACACAAAGTTGGGGCCGAAGTTCACGGAGGGCACCGATTGGACTATCACGACGATGACTTCGCGCTTTTGTCGCCAGCGTCCAATCGGCGCGCTCCGCGAACTTTCGGCTCAAACTTTGTGTTTGACGAGTATGGGGCCCCAGCTGTTGAGTTTGAGCAACGTTACTAAAACCCTCAGTTGGGAAACTCACCCTTGAAACCTGGGCCACTGGCGTCCACCGAGACCGAGCTAAATACGATAACAGCGCCACCCTTTAGCGACGAGTTGAAACATGAAAGCTGCTTTACATAGCTACTGCGAGATGGCCCTGCGAGATGGCGCCACCGGCCCTTGCCCGACTCGACGTGCAGCCGTGCAGTTCCCGGAGTGGACGCTGCGGGAGAAATGGCGGCGTTGCGATCGCCATTAGCTCGGTTCTCGAGTACGGATCGGAGCCACTTTTTTAAAGCACGGTCTATGGCAGTTTCCCAACTGAGGGGTTCTAGTAACGTTGAGTTTGAGGAAACTTGCTCTTTTCCCTGTTTGGCAGACTAAACCCCAGGTCGCGAGATATTCCAAAAAGGACTTTGTGCTCACATGAAAGATATGAAGTGAAATACACGATATGGGCAGAAAGAGAAAGATAATAAATTGTAATCTTCAAAAGAATTTGACGCACGATGCCTTTCCGCAAAAATAAATTATGGAACTGTAATCATATTTCTTTCACACAAAAATAGCGCGAGGGACACACTAAGATTCTTATAAGCCTAACACAAATCACATTCAGGCATCAGCCTGCCTGAACTCAGAACTTCGCGAAATAATGCCTCAGGAGGCTAATGTTACATTCGGTTTGACCGTGCACTAGTTTTTAACACTCACTTTACAACTCTGTGCTTTGTCAGTCATGCGCTCTAACATTTTATTTGGCTGCCATATATTGTCGCGAGACTGCTCTACATACTGTACAACTTTACAATTTGGGCATCTACTTTTGCTAGTGTTGCGAACATCGCATTTCACCAGGAAACGCCACTGTTTAACATGGTTTGCACGTGCCGTCATTGCACTATACGCTGGTGGTAATTGCAATTTGTTCTTGGTGAGAAAATAAAATCAGGTAGTACAAAATGAACGCTGCAGGAGGTTTGCACTCTGTGCAAGCCATATATTTGAGAGGCAATTTATTCTTGCTTGTACAGAGTCGTGAGGAACGGCAAGAGCTTCTGGACTTTATGGCGCTTTCTGACAAGAGCATCTTTTGCAAAGACAGTAGTTACCGGGGCCACGCTTTCTGGTCTGTGCCGAACATGCGGAGCAAAGAGACCTTTACAACACGGTACGTTCTTAAAAGTAAGCCCCCACTATCTTTTTTTGTTACTACTACAGAGAATGCTTTTTATTCCTCAGGGACTTCCTTCTCCATGTGGGGTTTTTAATTCGACAGTTATATTTGTGCCACTTGTTTACTGTAATTCTTTATTGATTTTATTTGGCATCCAAATATAACACAAAACACGGAGGTTGTCGAAGCTTACGGGAAATTTGAGAACGGTACTGTGAGACTTAGAGCGATTGGCAACGTTCTGCTATCCCTCCGATGCTACTAAGATCTTTCTTTTCAGGTGTCCCTCCCGTACACCTATGTATTTAACGTCGAATTAATAAGTCACATTTAATCAATTCAATGCTTTTATTCTCGAGGAGAACTATCTGGGGCAGTTCAGCAACACCGAAAACGCGTTTGGGTGCCTCACTTATGTGCACGTATAAAATAGGTCGTGCAACAATTTTTTTACTTTCAGTAAATGCCGCTGAGAACTAATCCCAGACGTTAATAACTTGCAAAAATGCCCATTCGTCTTTCTCTAGGCGCAAGGGCAGAGGCAGAAAAAATAAAGGAAAGAAAGAGCTATCCTCCCTCAACCCCCAATTACAATAACCGGCCACGTGAACTCACGCTAATTATATATATATACGTCAGAGCTCATCATACTCATGCACTGGGGCTAGCAAAGCATAGAGCTAGGGCTGAGCTTCAGTCATTGTTAGAGTTCGGCTATTCTCATTTTTAATTGAACACGACCCATTACGCGAATGTTTAGCGATGCTGGTTGTCATGAACCCGAGCACTCGACTCCGGCTCATCACAGTCGAGTACGGTAGGGTGCAACATGGCTTGCGGTGCGAAGTCATTTTGTCATGCGACGTCACGGTGTCAGCAACGCGAATAAATCTAGTGACGTTCTAAATTTAAATCGATTTGACGCAGTGAGTCACGCGACGACATCACATGACGTCACGGGGCCACCTGACGTGACATTACATGACAGCATGTCTTGACACTATGGTGAATGGAGCGCGTCTCCGACTGGTGTTTTTAGCGTCCCATCCCCCACACATCAAAAATGGTCCCAAAGTGTCACCAAATGACGTCACAGAAGCCGGAGTGTTCTGCTGTCGGATGTGTCGACCCTGGCGGTTGGTCGTAGAAATGCTGGCGTAAAGCACGAGCGGACGCGAGTGTCGCTTCGTCGCGGCGTCCCAACTTCTGACCGCCGAAGCTTCCGTGGACTGCCACACTGGAGAGCAACTTGCATCCGACCAGGCGTCTGACTCGTCAACCACCGCTGCAGAGCCACCGCCAGGATCGCGACCGGCGACACCATGACACATCTTTGACATCATCAGGCGGAAATCAAGGGACCAGTTATTTGGGCGCGGTAAACAAACCAGTCGGAGACGCGTTCCAGGCACCATGTACGTCAAGTGACCACGCGACACATGATTAATCATAGTGCCAATGCAAAAGCGCCACGAGGACCCAATCTTCCTCACCCATTGCAATTCTGTGTATGGTGATTTGATCAAAATAATTAAATACAGCACCCAATTTTTATTCTCACATCATTTTGTGATACTAAGAAAAATAAAAAATAGCGGTGGCAGTTAGCTCGGCTATGCCAGGATATACGTAGCGTGAGCTTATGCGCACAAAATGAGAGTCACTATCAAGCGGCTCCGGTGCAGCTATTGCTTGGCTATTGGCCGGCAGGCTGCTATAGCTGGGCACGCGGCGGCGCCGGTGCGTCTGCCGCGGCTATGAGGTCACTCCTCTGGAATGCGCAGACCGGCGAGGCGGTCGCGGCTGTGGCGGCTTTGCGTGGCTCTCGTAATGAGCTGTGCTCATTATGCGAGCCGTGCGCATTATGCAAAGCGCGCGGCGGCGGCGGAGGAGCCACCGCCGCCGCGCGTGGCTTTCATAATGAGCACGGCTCATTATGAGAGCCACGCGAAACTGCTCAACCTCGGCCAGTGTAGCTAACGCTACTGAAATAAAAATGTGCCATGAACCGTTTTGAACCGGTTGCCGTCATATTTTATTCCGGCTCAGTTCCGTTCCAGCTTCAAGATTGCGGCGAAAATTTCGGTTCGGTTCAGTTCCGGCTCGGCTAAAAATAACGGTTCGGTCCGGTTCCGGTTTGGCACACTGGACAAGACAATAGAACTTGTGGTGGTAAAGGGACACTGACACCCCCCTCCCCCCCCTTTTTTTTTTTTTTTGTCAGGCGATTTATATCTATAGGTGTCAGAAGACTACCGAGTCAATATTTCGCTACAGCGTCACGTGTATTTTTAATAAAGTAAAAAAAAAACGCAACTGCTCCGACCGCTGGTCTGGGAGGAGAAAAATATAGCATTCAGTTCACGTGCACCCTATTTTCAACCACGACGAGTTACCATATTCAACCCTTACGCTCTTATTAAAACCATTTATTTTTAACGATTACGAATCAACCACATCAGTTACAGAATTGTAAAATAGAGCTAGATTTCACACGATTGAAGCGCACATGAAAATGAATCACCTTAAAATGTTCTTCTCAATTATTAACGATTCCCAGAAATTAGACAAACAGAAATATATACAGTTTTCTACGCCGATAATTGTTAGACGTAAGCATAACAGGCATAACGATCTCTATCCGTATTCTTCCGATGTATTTAAGTTTTGTTCTTTGTGAGGTCTATAGATGACTAGAATAGTTTGCCTGAAACCATTGTGGATAGTTCAAGCGCATCTGTGTTTGAAGGAAGCATTGCCTCGTATTTTCCGATGTAATGTCGTACCGTATATTTTGATTGTGCGCTCTTTTCCACTATGTATCCACTACTGCCTTGGCCAGCCAATGGCTGGCAGTAATAAATAAATAAAATAAAAATAAATATACCTAGTATTAGAACTGTTGGTCGCTACCACGTCAATGGGGATTCTTTTCGCTTCTGGTTGGCCAAGAGAGCATGCCAAGCCCTCCACTGCGTCTGGTGCACACCCTGGATGTGCCCGCGCCTCCCATTGACCAAACTCTCTATACACGCGTCTCTGAAGACCGGTCGACCGCTCCCGTCGCATTGCAATAATTCTACAAACTTGAAATATTACTATGAACCAAACATATTGTTGTTGTTGTTGTTGTTGTATTCAAATTAGAGCATTTCGTGTGTGAAATAAAAATGTTTACCCTGCCTTGGTGGCGTTGCAAGTGCGAGATGCTTGGGTTTCTGCGTCGCGGCGGAGAAACGCTGTTTTGAAACTCTCTTGCATAGCGTGCGTTAACGCAAGCCCTAAATTTAGCGCTAGCGTGCGCTAAAATTGTGTACGCTAATTCTAAAACTCCCAATTGTAAAACGGTAAATTTGGGAATGGAGCGCGGACACTCTACGCGTCGCTTGTTTAGCGGCCCTACTGCACTCTGTTGCAGCTTACGATGAACCGCAGCAGATGATACGGGCAGCCAATTTTGCGCCGTGCACGGAACACATTCCCAAAGGTCACGTGGCAATCACACTGAATTGGCTCCGATGGCTCGTAGCATACCGCTGCCGTCCAAGGTGAAACGGAGGCATTTTCTAGGACACGCGTCTTGGATTTCATGCGTCCCATCCGAGTCGGGCTGCACGCACGGTTTATGATGCCGCCGTGTCAGATGTCCATCAACAAGCTAAGCGCCCTCGGAGGGCACGGGTAGAAGCCCCGCGGCGTGGCGGAACCGTCGAACGCAGGCAGTCTCCGGGTGAGCGGCAGCCCGGCGAGCACGTCCACGCTGGGCACGGCAAGCTTGGCGGCGGCACACAGGGTCCGCGTCCACAGGCTCGGAACCCGGCCGGACACGAACAGCGAGCCCCAGTTCTTCTCGCACTCATCGCTCAGGTCCTCTTCGCCAGCCATCTCTCGAACAATGGCCACAGTGTCGCAGCAGCCACGCGCGGCAAGAACGTCGTCCAGCAACGAGTCCCCGATGTACAAGGCTCGCCGAGAGCCGAGCCAGCGACGACGTAGGACTTCGCTCCAGCTTCCCTGGCAGTACATCCTTCCCGGCTTTAAGGTCTCGTCGGGCGTCATTTGCCGCGTCTCGTCGCCGTTTAGCTCCAGGAATGGGCGTTTGTTCGAGAAGAATCCCGGCTTCCGGGCGTCCACAATGACCAAATCGAAGAGATCCATCCAGTCGTCGCCGAGGCAGTGCCGCGCCATCGACCTTACAACCGGGGCTTCGGCACTAGTCAGCAAAAAGGTGCGCTTGCCGTCTTGCCGCAGGCGCGCAGCCAGAGCAGCACGGACTCGGAGCACCGGTGCACCAGTTCCTGCGGCCGTTCGACCAGCGTTCGAACCCAGAAGCCCGTCGGCCCGTATACGTGCGAGAAGGCCTCCAACATCTCGGTCCAGAGCGGTCGCAGTGGAGCGTCCGATTGATCCGACGAGGCCTCGGACACGAGCTGGGCGTAGAGCGGCTCGGCCGGCACGCTGAAGTCGTCCCTGAAGCATGCCCAGCCCGAAGGGGCGCGGGGCTGTCCACGGCCCCGGCACGGCCAGGCCCCAGTACAGGCGGCCCGCGTCGGGAACCGGCCGAAGGCCGCGGACGGCGCGCTCCACGCGTCCCGCGGCGTCCAGTTTGAGAAGCAGACCTCCGGTCCGCGTCCACGACGAGCCCGCCAGAGCGGGCGCCAGTCGACCGGCTCGCCCAGCACCCGACCCTTGGAGACGAGAAACTGGCGCACGTCCCGCTGCACGGCAGCAAAAAGAGCGGGCGTGTCGTAGCTTGCCAGGGTGTGATCCAGGTCGAAACCCACGGCGCCGTAGTCGGCCACGCTGAAGAGTTGCCATACCTCGAGACAGCAGAGCACCACGCAACGTAGAAGCCACCGCGGTGGAAGCGAACGACCACGCAGTGCGCGACCGTACGGCCGCGGACATCTTGAATTTCGAAATAGGGGACCGCGTAAGCGCAGCACCGATCGCCGAGCCGACAGAACCGCTGCGCCGCCTTTCCACAGAATAGCGAAACGTTATTTCGCGTTTACCGTCCATAACGGGAGATGGCGACACAAGCACTGCAGAGAGTTAGAGAGCCCAGATTTCAGAGAGGGTCCAACTAAAACGACGTGGAGCGGAGATTAGTCACCAGTGCGCTTGCACTTCGTTCTCGTGTGGCGAGGAGGAAAATAGGCGGAGATGTTTGCAGATGATGATAAACGATCAACGCTTTGGGCTCCTTCTTGCAGCTCGCATTGCAAACGCTGCCTATAAACCAAGTGACCTCAATTGAGCAGTTGGAAACTCTGTAACAGAGACTCTCCCAGAATATTCAAGAGCGAGCTCTGGGGTATTTCTGGTGTTTGAGCGCTGACCTCTATGACACTGGGCAATATGCAAAATAGCAGCTCCCCTAGCGGTTCAGGTGCACTCCGGGACACCGGGACTCTGGGAGCAGGAGACTGTACGAATAGTTTCGGTCGGTTTCGCCGGGTTTTGCATCTGTTGTCTGCTTGGATAAGATAAGATCGAAAAACCATGTCCGGTGACCATTTGTAATTTTGATGAAAAAAACGTATTTTGCTGGCTCTGTGCCCAGAATAATAAAACCAATCCTCCTTCTGAAATGAAAAATAAAAAAATTGTCTTTACGAGAAAAAAAATGTTTACCCACAGTCACGTGCGCGTTTTGCGTTTCGCGATGTTGGCATTTCGGGCGGCTTCCCCCAAAAACAGTTCTGACTAGGGGTCTAGAATTATTTACTGACAAATTAGGCATAGGAAGGATTGACAAAAAGTATTAATCACCGAGTATTGATGTCGTTATTCAAGGAAACAAATCGCAAATAGGGCAGATTGCGCGATAACGCTCTGGAATATATATTGTTTCTTGTTTTCCGTACCTATAAAAGAGAAGGCCTTTAATAATTGGCCACTGTGTTGTGTTGCCCTGCACTTGGTTCACCTTTGCATAAAATATCGTTGTCCTGGTTAGCAGGAGATATTTACAAGAACCATTCAAACAGAACCATTTGACTAAATCCACCTTAAGAAAAAATATTTTTAAAAAAGGCCATTTTTAATATATTTTAATCTTTCTGACATCAACGTTTATAATATGTACTAACAGGATATGTAAAAATATAGTGCAATAGTTGTATCGCTTCGAAGTTATAAAGCGAGAAATCTGGCCAAAATGACGTTAACGCGGTTGCCATGAATGGAGCGTGCTCATGCCATTCTTCACGATTTCATTATTTTTACTAAGCGTAAAAATGCCACGGGGTGGTCAGGAAAGGACAAACTGACAGCACAGAGGTGGACAGTGGTTTTGAAAGGAAAATTCTTAATACATTTTTGTACAACCGATGCGCATGGGCCGGAGCAATCGAGAGATGCTACAGGCCGTCACACGCTTCGCGGTGCCTGTTTCAACAGCCGGCGTTTAGTGGCTACGTGTACGCGGCGTAAAGGCAGCAACCGGAGCGACTCTGAAACAGATCATCTTGGAACCTTAGGAGGGCGCGACGAAACCTGCGCCGCCTGTGAGCGCCAATAGATCCGACGCCGGGGAGAGCCGCACGACGCAAAGTAAATAGAGATACCGCGTAAGAAAAAGAAACGATTGACTGAGATTGTTTGTATTGGGTGTTTTACAGATAGGATCAAACGACACATGTCCGTTCGGCACTTTTTTTTTAATTTTTACCAAAATATATTTTTTACCTGTTGTGCAGCCGCAAAAACATATGCCAACTTTTTTTGTGTGTGTGGAAAATGTACTTTTTCTTGAGGAACAACAATCACAAAGTCGCTGTCAGTATACGCGCACGTTTTTGCGACTTGCGCGAAACCATCCCTTTGGATGCTTATAAAAGAAAAACTGTTGCCGCCTTATGTTTAATATTTTGTTGTACAGAGACTGTACATAAAATAAAAGGAGGAAAACATGTATTATCGATTACAAAGCAATTAAGAACTTTATGGATTCAGATCTTAAAAGACTGTAAACCGAAATTTTTTAAACATGAGTTGGACGCGTGTGTTCAATATTCGCATAAATTGTCATTGAAATTGAAAATGGCATTTTTTTAAAATACCCACAAATGTAAACAGGTTTATGATTCTTCAATAATTGGAAAATTAGTTCAAAATAAAGGCGATCCTAATTCTCCTTCTACTTTTCACAGATCAGGGCTCATAATCTGTCCTGTCAGGCTCTTCGAAAATGTTTTCCAATATTTTTTTCTATTTTTGAATTTACAGAGCACAAAATATACACAATTTCCTTAACGGGAGTAGAGAAAGATAGGACGTTGCCGATTCCAAACACGGGCAAGAAAGGGTCGATAAATGTAGGAAGTCATTGAACAGAGAGCACTGTCACAGGAGCTCGTTAAAATCATGAACCAGGAGATCTGTTCGAGACTTTGTTTTTCTGCACAAGGTTGCTAATAGTGCATTTGATTCTCCGCGAACTCCTTGAAAGGGTGAACTTTCATGTTCCTTCACGTCTAACCAGACATTTTGTTTGCTTCTATGTTCACTCACTGTGCAATGTCTCACCTCTCTCTCGGATTCAGTGATTATATAACGCCATCGCTCCACCCGACCTTGATATATATGCCGCTGTTACAATCTACCGTCGCCGTTTGGATAACCTTACATTTGTCTCTTAATGTTATGTGTTTTTAGGATTTTTGCTTGTTTTCTGGTTTTATTATTTGGGTTGGTGCACCAAGGAGAAGACCGATGTGATTGTTTTTGGGCACCCAAAATAAAGATGATTATTATTATTCCATGTACTCTGTGAAGGTGGATGGCCAGCGAAGCTGTTTAGCACAGGACAAGGACCCGCCCTGAGGAGCCGGAGGAAACTAGACACGCGCAACGGGACCGCCACCCCGACTGAGCGGAAGGAAAGGAAACTAGGCACGCAAGCGGGGCTTGGAACGACGATAATGAGAGCGTGATAATAATAATAATAATAATAATAATAATAATAATAATAATAATGTTTTTATTCCTTTGAAACAGACACTTACAGTAACTGGCCCACAAAAGCAAAGAGGATTGCTTGTCCGTGGGACCAGGCAGACCAAAACCTTAACAAATAAAAGGAATAGAACACAGTATTACAAGTAACACTATAAATAAATTAAACAAAATTGTAAAACACAGCAATATTTGCGCCATGTAAATGAAACTACTCTCCACATGAAAATCAAACAAATCGCTGAACACTGAGATACTAACAAATTCTAAACACCGTTGACCTTACGTGAAACATACCATAATAGACAAAATAATTGAAAACCAACATCGCACAACACAGAAATGACTCAGGAAAAAAACACACTAAACAGGAAATCAGGTTTTACACTCTAGACACGATTTTTTAAGAGCTTTCTTTGCCGTTCGCATGGATGATATACCAATCAAATTATCGGGTAGTTTATTAAAAGGAGGGATATAATGCCGTTTCATTCTCTTTCCGTAGTTTGTAAATATTCTGGGTAGTACGTACCTTTCAGTGCAT
>JAZHYW010020274.1:0-18966 GCA_037355805.1 Ixodes ricinus
AAATCAACTCGCCGACACGAACGACAACAAACAACGCATCCGACAAGCTCCGGCCCAGCTCAGACCAGCCGCTGTTTGGGCGCTGCCATCTTTCCTGTGACGTCACGTATTTGGTTTGGTCATGTGACGTGTGGTCACATTTGCGTACAATGGCAGCCGCCTTATGGGGGTCACTTTCGAGTGCAGACCGGAACCCCGGTTTATCGCTCTAAGCCCCTCTACCTCGTTGATAAGATGCTAATTGGGGCGGAGCACCTTGTTCGAGACGGGTTACGAGATGTTTGATGGTATAAAATGAACGCTGGTCAGGCACACACCGGCAAATCGAAAATGCATGAACAAACTACTGTGCCTTTAGTCTGCCTGCTCGATTTAAAATTTACATGTCACGTCACAAGTGCAAGTTATACAACATTTGAAGTCTTCTAAACAGCCATTTTGATTTTGAACGCGATAAATATCATGCCGTAAAGACTACAAAACCTGGGTATCCTACACAAGAACTTAGTGTGGGTGGCTCAAAATACCGCCTGAGCTCTCTTTTGATTGCATTTTTCTCACTTTGTTCCGTGGTACAGCGGCGGCGCAGCTCGAAGAGGAAACGGAAGGGAACGCGTCGTGGGTGAACCAAGATGGCGCTGCGCCCTGGAGCCACGAGAAGCGTCTCCTGGACACCCTGATGAAGAGGTACGACGCCAGTGTCCGACCCGTGAAGAACTCGTCGGATCCCGTGGTCGTCCGTCTTGGGATCACGCTCACCCAGATATTCGACCTGGTGAGTGCGTCAGTTTTCCAAAAGCTCGTCTGTTTGGTACACAAAAGCCGAAATATTGAAGTACCGAAAAAATGAGAGCACATTGTGAATGGGCTACGTTATTTTGAAAGAATAAAAATACGAAGGTCGAGAACAGGAAGTGAGTTGTCGTCTGTTCTCGTCCAACGCGTATTAATTCCTTTAAATTGACGTGAAATTGAAGTACCCGATGGTACGAGATAAGTTCATATAGAGTAAGCTCATATATATACTAAGCTCATATAAAGAGTAAGTTCATATAAGTATCTGGGGTTGACAATAAATCTGATCTTAAATGGAACGTTCATATCAATCAAACCGGTAGCAAAGCAGTGTGTAAGCTGGGTTTCTTGCGTACGCATATGAGACAGGCCTCCGGTGATACAAAGCTACTACTGTACAAAGCTCTTGTTCGGCCAGTGCTACACTCTAAAAAAAGGGTATCACCTTACACCGTTTTGTCCCATATAATGCACCTCAAAACGTCGACGTACGGCGCACTATATGGACGAACAGACGGCCCCAAATTTTAATAGGGGCTTGATAATGGTGCCATATAACTTATTAAATAGCTTAATTGCGTATCAAAGACCACAGTGAAACAACACAAAGGTTTTGCAATAAAACCACAAAAAAACGTGTGTTTTTTTGTATTTAGTAACACGTACATTAGCTATTTTAAAAGGTTGTACCACACGGTTACCAAGCCTCTCGTGAAAGTTAGTACCGTCAGATCGTCGTCAGTGCGCTGTACTTCGAACTAAAGTTTTGGGGTGTATTATATGGGACAAGGGGTGTATGAATACACCTTTTTTTAGAGTGTAGAATATGGAAGCGTCGTTTGGGATCCACATACCTCATCTTGTATTTCCGAACTTGAGGGAATTGAAAGACTAGCCGTGCGCTTTGTGCATGACATGAACTCCTCATATGTATCTCCAACCGTACTCTGTAAAGACGGAGGCCTGGAAAAACTACAGGAAAGAAGGAGAATATGCCGACTTCAATCTCTTTACCTTCTTGGTATGCGAACGCAAAAGGAGACAAGGGACACACAAAAACACGTCAGATACGGACAGCGTTCTGAACGCTGTCCGTGTCTGACGTGTTTTTTGTGTGTCCCTTGTCTCCTTTTGCGTTCGCATACCTAGATGTTTAACCAATACGCTCTTACGATTCTATCCATGCTCTTTACCTTATCGACAAGGACAAGCTCGGAATAGAGAAAGATAAATATATAACTTTTTTTTTGCGCCAGGTCTACCACATTTACGGATTGCAAAACAATAAAGCCATATAAATTTAAAAATGATACATTTAAGTCAGACATGTACGTAACGCGTTACAAGTAACGAGTTACTTGTACCTAGTTACTATTTTCGGTAACGAGTAACGTATTTAGTTACTTTTTCAGAAAAGGAACGGGTAACGGTATTTAGTTACTTTTAAGGCCAAGTAACGAGTAACGGTATCTCGTTACTTTTGAGGAGTAACGTGTACAACACCGCTTAAACGACCTTATTTTTATTCTAGCCTTAGTATGTGTCTATTGCGACAAAGGCAGATGGAAAACCCGAAAAACAAATAAACAGTATGACAATACAGTAACGTATATCGCTGAACACGTCAGTCGAACAGTTCGACTGACGTGTCCAGCGATAAACGTTGCTGTACTGAACTCTACAGCTGGGAATGTCCTTTACCCAGCGAGCACAATCAGGTTCGTTGGTTGAACTTTCTAGAACCGGGTACGGACCGAATGTAAACCCGGAGGTTGCAAACACGGGAAGGCACATAACCCATTACCCGCTGTCCTCAATGAAAGCGCAGTTCCCGAAAATTCTCCAGCTCTTCTTGAAGCACAACACTGCCGTTCCTTCAAGCGCGTTTGTAGAACGACGCTTCAGCGTCACCGGAAATGTATTTTCAAGGAAGTGGGAAAACATAACTGATGAAAACTTCGACAGGCAGCTGCTGCTTAAGGGCAACGACTACTAAAAAGAAAACTATAAACCATGCAATCAAAAACAGTTGTGTATTTGGTCGTCAAAGTAACGTGAAAAGTAACTCGTTACTTTTGAGGAAACTCACGCGTTCCTCTTGAGAATCAATAACGAGTAACGTATTTAGTTACTTTTTGAGCCAGTAACGAATAACGGTATTTAGTTACTTCTTTTGGGTAACGTGTACATGTCTGATTTAAGTTCTGCTCCTTTCCTCGTACGATAATCGATTGTAACAACCTACCACCTGATGTTGTAAATGCTACCACATATTCAGACTGTTGTGTTAGCTGTCTCAGTTATTGCACCCTGCATGAAAGTGTTCCAATGTACCACTCCTGTTACGATCTCGCGAGAGATTGACAGTATCGATAAATAAGAAGTAATTTCCAAAACCTACGACAATTTTCTAGTCTTATACTACAGAAAAGTGCACTTCAAACATATTTTAGAGTTCCTTTCATACTTGAAACATAGTTTTAACGTAATATTAGTGCTCCTATTTTGTACTTTAGAGCTGTGGAACTTGCGTCGGCCTACTCTGTTAACAAGGGCAAATACTCATAGTATATATTTAATACACTTTTAGTAAACTTGATATATATTTATATATTTACTATTGAACTGTCGCACGAAAATACAAAATCAATATACTTCTACTGCATTTATGTTTACCAAACGACACAACACTATCCCGCTAATCCCCGCCTCCTCGTGCCTTATGTGTAGAGTCCTTTGTCTTCGGGTTTTATATATTATCCGCGGAATGACGCCGCCGGTGAGAGACGTGTCAGAAAAATCTCTCCAAAAATACGTTTGTGGCTTGTGAGCTCTTTCCTACTCCGGAGGCAGCAGTTCCTTATCTGTTCGGCTGGCTGCAATCGGCGTTTTTGTTGCAAGTGCCTCAACGTTGGCCGTGAAGAATACAACATCTACGTGTACAGCGACAAGAGCCCTTTCAAGTTTTCTGGCTGTACCAGAAGATGCAGCATGTCACCGAGCACTAACAGCACGATCGCTCCTTCCGGCAAGTCGGTTCCTGTGTCTGAACCGTTGGACAAGCCAGTGGAGGTGCTGGGTGGAAACTTCGTTCTTCCCGGTCTCCTATACGCATCCTCGGAAGCCCTTCGACCACGCTTGACGTGCTAACGGCAGAGGTCAAATGCCTTAACGTTGAGAACTGCAGTCTTGGCTCCGAGATTCAACAATTACGTAAGAACGGCATGGAAAAGGTGCGGCTGCCGTTACTTCCTCCGTCTCCTTATGCTTCCATCGTTGCCCAATCGTCTGTTGCATTGACGACAGTACCGTTTACTGCGTCGGTTTCATCTTCACGCAACGTGCCTACTAGGTTCACGCTGCCAGGGGTCGTCCGACCCCTGGCAGCGTGAACCGTGAATTTTTGTCTGCGAATGCTGCTCTCGCGAACACCTAGAAGGTCGAGGATGACGGCTTCACACTGGTGGGACCCCGACGACGAACCATTCTAGGCGCCCTCATGATCGCCCAAGCTCGCCCCACCGCGGTACGATCAAAACCGCTCACGTAACTCGGCAACCCCAATGCTATTCTTGTTCTCGCCTCCGGCCCTTTGACATTCCACCCTGAATGCGCTTTCGAGATTGTCCGGGAGGACGGCGACCACGGCGAGTTTGTCCGTGACCGGCCGTCGCTGGAGCTGATGGTCGATATCGAGCAGCAGTCAAAATAAACCGCTTCCAACATAGGTTGATAACAATCACTCTCACCGCTGCTGCGATCAATGTCGAACACTTTGACGAAGCAAGCGATGCCATGGACGTAATCGTCAAGGACCGCATGCTCGAAACGCGGAAGGTAAACGAAGAAGCTGAAGCTCGAGACGCCAAGAGAGCAAAGTCTGTGAGTGCGTGAAAGGGGACGCCGCGCGTGGCCAGGTGACGTCATCGACCCAAGCACCAAGGTGAACATTTCGAATGGGGCGGATCCGAGAGTCCCACAAGTAGGTTGATTG
Source organism: Ixodes ricinus (assembly GCA_037355805.1). Classification (NCBI taxonomy): domain Eukaryota; kingdom Metazoa; phylum Arthropoda; class Arachnida; order Ixodida; family Ixodidae; genus Ixodes; species Ixodes ricinus. The sequence continues at coordinate 4,790 of JAZHYW010020274.1, forward strand.
ATTTACAAAACTGTCGCGCCATTTTCAAAACAAAGGGAAGATAATAGGAATACAGAATGGGTCCTAGCTGTATAGTTATTTCATATTTTATTTTCGGCGGGTCCTGACCCCTTTTAAATGAGTTCTTTCTATAGTAATTTCATGTTCCCGTCTGCCAGGGGTATCAATAATAAAGTCAGATAATTTCATTCATATGTTATCATCAACTTGATTCATTTGTTCGCTATAAGAACGAACGCTAATCTTAAAGAGACTACAAATACATATTCAAATCCGCGTACCCATAGTCCTTGAGAAACACTGTATAAATGAGTAACTTCCTTATTTACGACGCTCCTGTATTAAGGAATAGTCTTAGAGCATGTGTGCTTTAATAAACAACTCCGAGTCTTCCCCAGATTACTGAAAGTACTCATTCCTAAATGAAATTCCATAAGATTCTGGTACTTATCAAATAACATATCTTCATCCACCTATCATATAGTTTTATACGTTTGAATTAGACTAACAGCCAGCATTTTTTGTGGTTCGTTTCTTCTTGATTTGAGCTTAATAAACTCCGTTATTTTCATATTATTTTTTTTAAATTATGTCCATTGCCTTTTAATGAGTATTTTCGACGTCTGGCCTTTAATGGAAAATAAAATAAATTTTAGAAATTTTGGTTTTAATGTATCTATTGCTCGTAGTGGTGTTCTAGGTAATTACAAAAATGAGACCAGGAGTCTTGAAAATATTATGTACCACTTTTTCAGAGCATACAACGTCCATATAAGAAAGCTGGAAAAAAAAAACTAAAAATGTTTTTTTAATACTCGAAAGTGCCATCTTTGAATTAAAATGAAGAAATAAACTAGCGATCCACGTATTACGAAGCAGACGACCTCTCGTTCCAGAAGGTTTAGTACGATGGACATGTGTGCGCCTTAGAAGTAAGAAAAAAGAAATGGCTCGTATTGATTTTGCTCGAAGCACTGATTGCTTTCATCCGATGTCCACGTAGACTCCAGTCTGCGACCCGAAGTCCTCGCGCGTGGCGGAGGAGCAAGCAATATTCCTGTTTGTACCAGCGTTGCTCAGACCGGGCAAACATCCTGCACGATATCGAAATGTCAGTTGCCTGCATCGGGCTCTCCATCTGTATAGAGCCCAATTCGCCCCATAAATCTGGAGCTCGGTAGGCTACCATTTGCTTGGACGGGTTTGCCTTAGGAATCGGCGGATGTTGCCACGGTTAGGTTATTTGAAATTCAAATGTTACAAATTTTATCTTCTATCGTGTATCGTGTTTCTTTTTTTTGTTGTTGTTATAGTTACAAGTGTATTACTATGTCAATGTATTTTTGTTTCGCCTTGTATACCATACTTTTCATAAAAAGCTGTAGACTTTAGTTCTGCCCATTGCTTGACTCAAACCTACTGAGTAGCAGTAACTAACCGTACTGAAGTTAGACAATTATTTTTAGAGGTGGCACTGTACACATTCAATGATATATTCTGTAGACACGGTCACAATTTATGGGCAGCTTCTCTCTAAGATCGTGAAGGGAATAAAGTCTATTTGGAAGATTCTTGTAAAAAGGAATACAGCTTTAAACAGACGCACCTTGTTTTTGAAAAACTTACTAAATAAATATGCTCTCATTTACTAAACTCAGTTAACCTCTTGTATTGCATATAATTGTTAAAAAAATGGCCATATCATAAAACCAGTTGCAAACAAAATGAGCATCGCTTTAGAATGCATACATAACAAATTTATTTTGCTTTCGCCGCCTATTTTTTCTACCGATTTGTAAAAAAATAAACAACATATTCACCATTCAGGCGCTTTTTCTTCACGTTACAAAACCAGAAAATTGCATGATTATGTCATAAATTCTAGTGTACTAAGGGGCAGATAACTGAATTCGACCACCGTTGCTAACTTGATCAGTTGAATCAAAGAATAAGATCGCTCGCGGTCCGATTAAAAAAATAGTACTGACGTTAAAGGCAAAAAGGGGCAACAAAAATAACTGCGTTCCTGATAATTTGATAGCCTTATAACATCACGTAAGACCGGTTTGAAAAGTATGCACTCTTGGAAGTGCAGGTCAATATGGAGCGCAAGTTCGTCCGTTTCTTGCACAGGGGTTGCGATGATGTGAGAACGCCGGGCTCTTATTGGTTGATTGGCGACTCTAGCGAAATCGACGCCGCGTAGCGGCAATGCAGAGAAGCTGAAGAGAGGAGGTCGTTGCGACTCTGTCGTCTGCCATCGCTGCTTGGTTCTCGTAGGCAGCATACAAACAAAGATCGTTTCCAGTAATTATTTTATGCTTCCGCCTGCCTTTCCTAAGCGCTGACCAGAAGAAGGCTTCTAGCGTCGAAAAATCGTTTTACTTTTATATGTAGCAGCAATTTTACGCTGCAGTGCAAGAAATTTTTCGGTGGTCCCCGTGCTGAACGACGAAAACGACCTCCATTCGTCCGCCATTTTGCCTGACCACCGCTCCCCCTACAGTTTGCTGGAGTCGCGAATAGTTGTTATAATGTATGTATAACGTGTACAAGCTCTCAGTGTTATGGATTAGTCTACAAACTTATACTGAATTTATCTGTCAACACCATCTGTCACAAATTTTTGTAGATACCTAAGTTGTGCCTAAGCGAACGATGGCAGACACAAGACAGAAAACCGTGTCATTTCGTGCTTTTCGTCCTTCCTCATCGGCACTTCTGGCCCCTAGAATCTGTTGAGCTCTAGGTTAGAAAAACCCGGAGTATTATTATGCCTTGAGCAAGAGCGAAAAATGCCCGGTTCCTTGTTGTGTCCTGGAAATAAACCGCGGCAAAAGCTGGGACGCTGCTTCACACCGCTGCGCGCAGTTACACTGCCGTGTTTAAAATGAGTGGACTTATATGTCCCTTAATTTGATCGACGGTGTTCATGAGGCAATGTGGCGTCACCAGACGCCACGACATCACGTGACTCTGGGAGTCACGTGGTACCATGATGTCATGTGACACTACATTTACTGCCAAAGTAAGTAAAATTTACCCGCTAAATTAAAAAAAAACACTTACCCACGAAATTTAAAAAAAAAAAAAACACTTACCCGCTAAATTGAGCGGAACAACATTTGTGGTCATGTGACCTGACATCGTAATACGACGTCAGGTCAACTGATTCCGGGCCAAATTTAGCAAAGAAAATTTCCGCTAAATTTAATATTTAATTTCCCCCTACATTTTAAATATACGCCCGACGAAACACACATGGGAACAGTCGCGAAGACTTGAATATAAGTTCAGGTTTGGCTTCCCGAGTTCCATCAAAACAAGGTTTCATTCATCTTTAGTCCCCATGCATCCCATGACTAGGTCCACTTTCCCGAGATGAGGGACCCTTGCAAAACCCAATCGGGCAACGTTGGCGTTCGCCATTTCTCGGGCACGAAGCGTCTGATTGGATCCGAGTTCTCTCTGAACGCTGACGTCACACTCGTTCTCGTCACGACCTTAGCCGAGTTCACGCCGACCGTTGACGCAGCACCTGGGTCTACCACATTTTCGTAATGCGTGCCCAAACAATGGCGGAAATGCGCAATTGGCGCAGCAGCTGCAAAATGGCACGCAGTTTTGAGAAGTGACTATTGCCACTGTTTGAGCCTTTTAGAACTATCATTAATAATCCCAATAGTGTAGATTGTGCCTGAGTTGTAATTTCTAAATTGTTATTGTCCTTTTTTTCCTTCTCTCCATGTACGTAGAGCTTTTGGGGGCTCGGGGGCATACAAATTCAGATAGGGAAGAAATGAACTAGCGGCTACATCGCCGTAGGACGGCACCAATGCACGCAGAAGACGTGGCCCCCGCAATAGACTTTTCGTAACACGGTGACCTGCTGACGAAGCATCCACAACGCAGTATCGATGGACATGCGACTATTGTGAAAAGCCCCATCATCTTCGAAGCTAACGATCTGAATAAAACTCGGCCGCAATGTTTGGTTTTATCTCGCCCTTAACGAGACGAAGTCAAGTAAGGAGTAGCGTTGGAAAGATAACGTTCGCGAGACACAGGACACTGGATGGTCCATAAAACCCCGGACCCAGAATCACTGTGAGACATTTTATCGCCAGAAGGAGGGTGCAAAGAGTACACCAGTAAAAAGAGGAATCGGGGCAGTCTGAGCAACTCGCGCTAATCGTCCCCGTGTTTTCCTGCTTTGTTTCGTTATCAGCGAAGTACGTGTTCATGGGTGTAAGTCTAGTGCCTACGGCATGTCGTAAACCACTGCGGAAGAGGCACTTGATATTTTATAAGGGGGCACTCGCTGAACAAAACGAGCAGCTTAGATGGTACTCCATTCTTTTGGTGCGTCGGCCATTTAGAGAGTGTCTGCTTGTCTCTTTTTTTTTCTTCTTAACATGTCGATTATTCAGAGACACGCAGCATTTCATTTGAGAACTCATTTGGTGGGCGCGTCAACCAAAACAAATTAAAAAATAGGCAATTGGACTTTGAACTCAGTGTCAACAACAAATTTGTGCCGAGGACGTAGGGACAAAAATATTCCAAAATGGAATGCAGTAAGGTCCGGTACTACCGCACTTATGCTGCGCGACAATGTTCTCGCGAACAAACGATCAACTGTCTTTCATTATTTTCTCCTAATATCTAAGGCCTGTCAACAAACCAACTGTTGTGGTAAAAAGAACTCACTTAGCGCTCTAGCCTAAGCGGTAAAATTTGGTTCCTGACAGAAATATTTCAAAATAAAATTAAAAAATAGCCGAGGTCGTGTTCGCGCTAATAGTGTCGCGTAGTGTAGAAGACATATTTCAATAATACCACGTAAGTAAAAAAATACCTTGGCCAGCTCAAAGCCCGCATAAATCGGTCTTAACATGTCTCTAAGCGTTTGTGCAGAGGTGGCCAAAACATGGTGTATTTGTGTTTCGAAATTTCAAAGATTATGCATTTCCGAGTAGAGAGTTATAACTTAAAAGCAGTGAATTCCCTACCTTTTACTCGCGCAGAAGAAATGAAACAATACTATTTACCTAAAAGTATGGGCGCCACTGGTTTTAGTTAAACAATGAACATCAGTGATATGTATAGTAAAATTGCCAAGCAGTGTGGGGAGGTCATGAACGAGAGATTCGAGTGGATATTTTGAACGAAAAAAAGAACAATATAGAGTCCTTGCGTGTGATGCTGTTGACTGATTGGCGTCATGTCAAGTTTAAAAGCTTTGATATAAAAGCAGCAATGTCCATACTTGAAAATAAATATGCACATGGAATAGACAGCCACAGACACTGGAAGGTTTCATGACATTTTTGCTTAAATATAACGGTACGGTGTAACTGAAGAGAAAAAAACACATAGCGCGCCAAACACAAAGAAAAAAGAAGTTTAATAGTACGCCATGACCTCCGGTTACTTTTATTTATTTTTTTCAAATTCATCTTGTTGCGAGTAAAAACTACTGAAGTGTTTTTGCATTCCAATTTGGCGACTCACATCGTTTGGGAGGGTAATGTACTTTGTAATGTTTATTGATTCGATAATATTGTTAAGCCCATGATTAATCAATACTTAAAACATAGTATACACCGAACAAAGCACATAGAGCAATATATAGGAAGCACACGTTTCAAGAGTGTGCATACCCACATAGTTTCAAAGCATTATTATGTGTCAGAATGCGACAATCAAATCAAAATTATGTAATGCATGCCCCCTATTTGTAGACCTTAGACTGCAGTTTAATGCAGAAAGGATCGGTCTCTTTAGCCTGGTCAGTTCGCCGAGACGGTATACAAAACGAAACTTGATTTTCATTTACCGCTTTTTTTTCTTTTTTTCACCATTGCCATTTATTTTGAAATGAATATAATTGTATTTGCTTTGCACTACTTATAAATGAAAAGGTCATTTGGTTTAGTCGCTTATAAAGTGCGATTAGCGCCGTAATAATGGACCTTGGGCGCGCTTGATTATCTCCATAGTATCGATGGGTCGGTTGCCGTCGGAACTCAAAAGAAAGGGAGTATAATAGTACACGGAATCGAGGGAGCAGCTTATGTTCACGCCTCTTGCTTCATGGTTCATTTATCGACCTCTTCATTGGATGGCGCGGCGCTATCGGCAGTGCCGCGGTAATAGGATGGCCAGGGCTTACCAGGCCCCGGCGTTCTTAAACGGTTCGTGACTCTAAGAAATAACATACTCATTTGATTTTTTGTATGCCCGTCTGATGTCCAATCATTGCGATCAAAGGAGGATCAGAACGGCAGATAGAAAGGTAAAATGTTTTGACTTAGAAGACGAGGCTGCAATGCAGGCTAGAGAATAAAGTTCAATATGATTTAAATCACGATTTAAATCTCTCTTGCTTTGCAATGACGAATTGAATAAATAAATGCTGCCGAAAATATTAGTGAACTTCGTTTTTTATAATTACCGTTATTTTATCCTATGCCGCTTTATATGCGCATTTGTTGTCGTATCTGTGAAAAAATATCAGGCAAGAAAGGTTTATAAACTGAACACAAGCTAAACGTTATCCTCTTCTGACCGAATAGGAACTTTCAAGTTTCTAGCTTCTACTCTGTTTGTCAGTTATATAATGTCATGTAGTAAGCAAATCAGAGCGCGAAAAGTGTTTTTTTAGTTAAACCCGGAAGCTGTTTTTGCTCTAGTATGGCAGAGTTTACATCAATAAGAGGTTGTTAATTCAACTTAAACTTAGCAGTAATCATTTCTTATGCGTCGTTTTCAGTGACCGTGCGAATTGATCAAGCAATCTGCAATGTTTAAAATACAAAATTTAGCCAAGCCTGCTCAAGCACTAAACGTGTCGCCAATCTCTCACAGTAAAACCGGCTGCTATTGTGCGAAAATCCTTCCAGCAAGACGGAATTCGATTTTCCACGCATCATCGTGTTTCAAGGTTCATCATTCAAGCACAAAGTACCAGTGGGTTCAATCACTTCGTCACCTGATCTTCAGGTCACCACCACGCGACCATGTCAGATGTCCACAAAAAGGATCGACAAAAGCGTAACCTCGGGATTTGATGCCAAGCCTGTCAAAGCGCTAAACGTGTCACCAATCTTTCACAATAATCCCGGCTGTTATTGTGCGAAAATCGTTTCAGCAGGACGGAATTCGGCTTCTCACGCAGGATTGTGTTGTTAAGCTTCGTCATTCAAACACGGAGCAATAGTTGCTACCATCCCCTCGTCACCAGATCTACACGTCACCACCATCTGATCATGTCAGAGGTTCAAGAAAGGATCGACAAAAGCATCTCCTCGGGATAGGCAGCCAAGCGTGTTGAAGCACTAAACATGTCGCCAATCTTTCACGGGTACATAAACATTTTATTTTTTAATATATTTTATGTCCTTTTTGGCTGCAAATCCCACCAGTGTGTACTCATGGGTGTAGACATTGTGACGTACCAGATGCGTGTTGGAAAGTTTTATATGCGCTCGAGAAGAAAATCTGTACGTTAACAATGTACCGGTGGAATATGTCTGGTTCTGGAGCGTTCAGCCATTTCAAACCATTCGCTATACTTTCCGCTCTTTTCCTGCTACTTGTGTCAGCTGGTGACGTTGAGCATAACCCCAGCCATTGGCCTACAAAAAGTGATAAAATAGAGAAACTACAAGCATGTATTGATGGCTTGATAGCTGCTAGCGACCAAAACCAGAGGCTGAACGTTAGCAAGCTAAATGAAATGAAAGCTGGAATTACCAACCGGGGCACCTGTGTTACTAGCTTGAAAGCAAAAGTTGCTGATATTGGCAAAATAAAAGAAAACCGGCTAGCGTCACTGCAACGCTTCATGTTGTGGAGCGGGAGTCTCCTAGCGCAAACGAGCTTATTTTTGTGTTAAGGGACACTTTAGATGACATGAACGGCCAGGTGCGCAGAACAATCCGATCTTTGGCGGTCTGCTAAAATGAAATAATAAAACCTGGAGTGACACTTAACATCTGGAAGAAAATTTAGTAAGGACAATTTTACACCAGATGTCGGTGAAATCAAAAGAACGCATCGTCTTCTTTTAAAAAGGGGTTGGTTCTAACCGTCTAATAATTGTCAAACTCCTGATTTTTTGAAACAAAGAAAACGCACTCCGGAATGCTTCTGAACTAAAAAATGTTTCGCCGAAGTGGTGGATTTCCTAGGACTTCCTTCCAAAAGTGCGTTTTAAGCGGAAAAGATCATTATAATTTCCCGCTTGATTTCGGGAGGAGTGTATTAGGTGCGAACTTTCGTATGATAAACTGCATGTCGGCAACAGAACGTGAGTGTACGACAGTGTTACTGATACCGTCATTCCTATTCAAATACAACGGTAAGTTCCTCATGCTGACGACTGACGATTCCGGAATATACACAAACGTTCTGTTGAACCGTCATTGTCCTTTGTTTAGTGAACTTTCGTCGCCTGCTGTCAAAAGAAGATGAATCTGAATGCAGCACTGCTTCTTGCGAACCGGACATCATCATCGGATCTGAAACGTGATTATCAGCATGTGTAGGTGATAAAGGATTAACATTGATAAAAAATGCAATATGTATCGAAAATATCATCTTAACGCGAGAGCTGGCGGTGTACTTATTGCAGTTAAAAGCGCAATGAAGAGTACGGTATTATCTCACGACACCTTGCTAGAAACCCCGTGGGTGCCTCTGCAGCTTGACTTTCGTAGATTATTAGTTCTGCATGTTACCGGCCACCAAATTCTAGCCCAAGTTATTTTTATGATGCCATCAGTGTTGTAAAATTTACTTCGAAAATTTACCTAAGATACAGTTACAGTTACTCATACGAGAAGGTACCTAGGTACGTACCTAGATACTCACTTAAAGATGTACCTAGGTACAGGTACAGTTGCTTCAAAGATACATTATTTATTTATTTTTCCAAAATTTGTCAGAATATATTGGAAGTTAAGCTTTTTATACTCAGGATACACACATAAACGAGTTCGATAAATGTGCTTTATGTGCGTCACTGCGATGTCCACATCGAAGTTGAGTCCTCACGTGCCTTATCCCCACGCTCCAATTGGTTCACGGAGGCCACAGCTTCCACTGTTTACCATGTTATGCCGAAACCGCCGAAACTCGCAAGCTTTTTTTTTTTTTTTTTTGTCGGAATATTTTTAGTTTTGATAATTGCAAAATTTTAGTCGGATTTACGGAATGGAAACTGTAATATTGTCACGAATGACAAGTGATGAGGCGGCGTATGACTGAGTAAACTGAACGTTTAATGGGGCGAACTTGTGTCCAAAAATAAAAAGGGAAAAGAAAGATAACAAGAGAGCGTCGCGGGCGGCGAAGCAGCAAGATCGAGACGCTGGGGCGAAAACTGCCTGCGGCTCGCCACGCGGAGCCCTTTTTGTACATGCGTGGGCTTCTGGAATAATCGGCGTGGAAGGTTCGACACGTAGAACATTCGGGCCTAGAATAAACAACAATTTTCTCGAATTCACCAGAACATAAACTGAAAGCATAAATAAAATCCGCATAACTCCCAGGAATCGAACCTTGGGCCTCCGCACGAAGGTCAAGCGCGGTAACCACTCGGCCACGCACGCACTCGCTTGCTGACGCGCGTGGCAATATATACGCGTTGTTACATTGCTTTACGATTGTAATTATAATTTATCTTCAATTATATTTTATATTGTATTTATGGCAGAAGAGAGCCACCACCAGGACAAGATACAGGCAACAGAAGCTCCAAACACATAATGAAATCGATTTTGATTTGAGATGAAGGAAACAGGTCTCTATTTTTCCTAAACGGAGTTCCGAAGCGATTCGATAAATTGGTGCCGCTAGAACGGCATCGCTAATCCACCGTTCGCTCAAATGAGCACCGCCATTCGCTAAAGTATCGTTTGATGAAACATCATGGGCGGGGCTCGTTCGCTAAAACGTCGTTCAATCAAGTCAATGCCTCCCAGGTCGTACCCGAATTAACGTTAATCACGGCCCATGGTAGTGTGTTAATACTTCAAGAGTTATAGTTTCTACCATTTTGACGAAGTGAACAAGAAAAGTACCTGTAAAAAGTAACTTCGCCCAGTTACAAGTTCCTGGAAAATGTGCCTAAGATACCGAAACAAATACCGAAAAATGAAAGTACCTAGGTTTCTGCCTTAAGTACAACCAATGTATCTAGACACCGATTTCCAGTTACTTGTCCCTAGGTACCCTACAACCCTGGATGCCATTTATAGTTGTATGGGGCATTTAATGGACACTTGCCCAAATGATCATCTCCTGTCAGCAGGTCATTTTAATTTTCCCGGCATCCATTAGGTGACTCTTGAAGCTTATTTAATGTATAAAAATCCGAGTATTTACGGGATTTTCTTACCTTGGCAGAGTGGTTCGGATTACACCAACTTATAAATTGACTTACTCGCGGTAACGCGGTAATATATATTTTTTTATTTATAATCGAGACCATGTAAGCGCCATAACTATTCTTGAGTTTATTAGCGAGCATCCAATAGTTCATCATCAAACAATGTTTTTTTTTCGAAAGCCGGAAAATTAATCTCAAACAGATATATAACTACTCCGGGGCAAATTCTGAAGCCATGTATCTTTCGCTGAATAATTTTTGGAAGAATTTATACTCCGCTGTCAGCGCCGCTCAGTAGAAGAAAATTGAAAAACTAATTAAGCTCCTCGTCTAAAAAAGATGTCAATTCATATTTTATAAATACTTACGGATCGGGCTGTATATCCCCATGCTTTACAAACGCAATAAAACGCATGTTAAAAAAAAGACTCTTCCAAAAACAAAAAGCAAAAAAAAAACCTAACGATGACCGGGATTGGTCTGAACATAGTATTTGTTCAGGAAATACTAAAAGTAAAGAAAGCCAAAAAAAAATGTTTTTTTTTTTCTAGAAGTATTATCAATTTTGAGAAAGAATCCCCGTAAGTTCTGGAAAATAGTGAATCTCAATGAAGCCCGATGTTCTTCCCTGTTTACAAACAACCCAAGCAGCACAAAACGTCGTGGAAACGTCGAGAAAGGTCCCTGACGTCCGTGACGTCCCGCGTGACTTCGATCACGTTTTTTCGACGTTGAGGTGACGTCCTTATATAACGTTCCATTAGAGTTTAATCTGGAACGTTGTGACGACGTTGTATTTCAACTCAAACGTCGTCAACGTTCCCACGACGTCCATGCACGACGTTCAGGCAACGTCCAACGCTCACGTTTCTTTGACGTTGAAGTGGTCCATAAATGACGTTTCATTATCGTCCTGTCCGTGACGTGCTGGCGACGTCATGTTTCAACTTCTACGTCGTCACGACGTCAAGACAAGACGTTTTAGGAGCGTCGAACACCACGTTTCTTCGACGTTAAAATACAGTCCATAGGTGACGTTGCATTATTGTCCCGTCAGTGACGTTTCAGCGACGTCACGTTCACGCACAGTTGCCGTGAAACGTCTACACAGGACGTACTAGCAACGTCGACCACTCACGTTTTGTTCAACGTTGAGGACATATTTAAATTACGTTCCATTTTTGTCCTGTCGTTGACGCCCTGGCGATGTCATGCTCGCTCTTTGTTTCGTGTTTGAGCTTTCCCAGCTCCATCTCCAGCCGTAAATCGCAGTTTCGTCACGCGTTCACTAGTTAAAGCTTAATTACAGCTGTGGTCAGAGTGACACTGCTCAAGAGCCGCAAGCAAAACCTAATTTTGAGAGCTTCAGGAACGATTATTTATTCATTAATTTAGTTATTTCAAGATACTATACAATGCATGGGATTACGTGAGAGGGCAAATGACAAACACAATGTACATCAGCGAAAAAAATATGAAGGCATATTGGGAATATCATTCTTTACATGTGCTTGTTATAATTTTGGCTTGTTTAAAATATTGTTACGGTTCTAACCGCGAAGTGGACGCCATGGCGTCCAGATCGGATCGGATTGTGCCATTCTTGTTTTTCGCACGCGTGTCGTCTTCTGGGTCCTGGATGCGCCACCACACTATTCCTTCTCCAGGTGATTTCGGCACGCATCACTTCCAGGGGGCATTCATACTGCTCCATGGCGCACCCGCGGCATTGTTTTAAGGTTCGGCAATTTCTCTTCGTGTTTTGTTACCCATGCTCACTTGCGCATGGCCACAAAATCTACATCAACATCACAGTTCACCCGCAACATCAACATCTAGCGCATAGCGCTTTCGGTAGCTCGGTACGCGTCTTGTTACGTGACTGTCAAAACAGACTTGCTTTCTTTGGCACTGATGACGTACCCAAACAAAAATCGGACGCCGTGCTGCGCGATATCAGAGCACAATTTCACTGCGCATTGCGCATTTTGTACACTACTCCGAAAAATAAATGCCTGGCAATGACGAAACCAGATAATAGCAACAAAGTCGGTGTAGGTTGGCACTCATTATGCCAACGTTGAATGCCCAGTGACAGTCCAGAGCAAAGCGTTCGTCCAGCCTGCACCTACGTGTCGGAAAAAAGAAACAGAACCGGACGCCAACGCGGCGCGAGAGAGAGGGGAAAGGCAGCAAAAAAATGCTAGGCATTCCGCAGGAGTCCCATGCGATGCGTCAGGAAACCCGGCAGTAGAGGCGAGAGAAAGAGCGGGAAAGATAGTGGCGACGCAACAACCGACAAGCGTTAGTTCCGGGCACACCCGGTCCAGCTTTTTCGAAAGTCAGTCGTCCAGGGTCTAGCGAGGCAGGCTGCTTGTCGCCGTGATTTTCATCGAGTCTGCATACGCGGAAGTGCTGCGATTCGCTCAAGTCGCCCCTATGAAGAAGTCGGTGATCGCCCAAAACGCCGTCGTGTTCAGTCACGGCTCGCGGACCTCTTCAAGGCCATAACGCTTCTACCGTTGAATCGTGTCACTCGTTCACACGGTGACTGTGAGGATATGGAATGACGCCCCCAGAAAAGAAGGCGGCAGCAGATAATGGCGCGTCAAGTCCAGTTTTCGACCAAGGCTCTTCAGACGCTTCCGACGATCCCAGTCAAGAGTCACAGCAGACCGGGACCACTTGAATCCACCCCGTGCACGCAGCGAGAGTACCAGCCATGTGCGATGGGGTGGGTAAAGCACGCGCGTCCGCGGATTAATCAGAAGCAGAACAGGGTGGCGGTGGAACATTCGCGCAGCGGACATCGTCCCTTGTTCATTTCTCTACGTATTTGTTTGTTTATAGTCTTCTGGACTGACACATCCAGGGACGTCTTTTGGCGCTCCGTAGCTGTATCTCGTGCCCAGGCACTCAAACAAACAGTTCGTGACCAAACCCGTGTTTTAGTTACTCCTTCGTACTTGCATGAGAGCATCTTGCGCTCTCTGCAATAACATCAAGCAGTACTTTTTTGGTGGGGGAGGGTGGGGACACATCGTCTTCCCCACAACGCTTGCAGAGAAACGTCATTTGAACAGTTCCCGACGTTCCATGAACGTCGTTGGTAGTCCGGATGTCGTAAACACACGTATCAGTAAACGTCGAGGAGGACGCAACGGCCCGACTGGAGAGTGCGTGTGACGTGTGACAAACGTCAGTTGGGAACTTTCCTCGACCTCCAGACACCTTTTGTCGCGGACATTTAAACGTTTCATCGACGTCGGAAGGAAGGTAACGTCCGGACCTTCGACGTTGGACGACGTCACGTTACAGACGCTGGCCGTCTCTTTCGACGTTTTCTTCACGTTTATGTGCTGCTGTGGGAAGGCGGGGTGAGTTTCTATCGGACAGTGATGCGGCCCTATTGAAAATTCCAACAAGATACGTAATTTGGGGACACCGACTGCCAGTCAGCGTATCCAGGAATGTTCTGATACAATTCCCGATGATTGCCTGGCCGCCACGCTGGCGTTGAATTAATTTCTCTACGCGCAAAGATACGCGATGGCGCCTCACCTGAGGTGACCATCTGATGGCTACAGGCCGTTCAATAGTTGAGGCGCCATCTTGAATGCTGCGAGTTTGTCTGTTTTTAAATTAACGTAATCAGCACATCAAAAATTAGAGTCTGCACCGTCCTATTTGTTTAACGTTCAAATTTGCGCTTTGCGAAAAGAGTTATCTGGGTCGGCGCACGGGCATCGACAGGCACCGGCAAATACAATCAATCCAGCGC
>JAZHYW010020277.1:0-15032 GCA_037355805.1 Ixodes ricinus
TTTGCCGGGGGGGGGGGGAGTGTGAAATTTTGACAAACCGATCGGAGAGAAGGCTGGCCCGGGGGGGGGGGTAATTTGTACACTTTTTTATGTCCGTTTTTTTTTTTCGTTTGCATGCGTCATTGCGAGATTTTGCTTGCACTGCGCGAATTAATTTTCATCCCATCGGACACGGTCGCATTCCTTGGTATGTGCATTTATTTATCCAAAACCGTTGTTTTATATTCATACAAAGGGAAGAGCAGTAACATTTTTTGAATTTTTCTCCTACGTCGCTACGTCGCACCCGCGTATAATCAGGCTGGTCTTTAAATGGCAAAACGTTGGGGAGAGTGTAATTTTTGACAAAATGGCTTTTCTGATATTTGGACATAGCCACCCAGTTCTATACAAAATATTATTGCTCCATCTAATTTTCAAATATGAAAGCAAAAAATGAAGTCTTAATTTTCTATGAACATTTGAAGGTAAACGTCTGGCAGCCCTCTGCCTGGTTTCTGGGAATAGACATGAAACAAAAAAATAGGGACTATAACAAAAAATTAAATTTTTGGTTAGTGTCCCTATTTTTTCGCTTCATGCTCTATGAACATTCAGTACAAATGCACATATTTCAAGTGCTTTTTTCTCGCTTCACACTAGAGATGGGCAAAACGTGCTCACTTCAGTGAGCGGCTCGGAACGGCTCAGCTCACCGAAATGAACCGGCACATTTGAACGGCGGCTCACTTTTGGTGCATGGAAAATAGAAGGGTAGGAGAGCTCATGACGTCAGCCCGCGTAGCCTCTCCACAAGCCATGCTCCCTTGACGCCTCGCCTTTTTCTCATTTTCCTCCTTACTCTCCTCACTTATCAGCCCAACTCCCGACCATATCACGTGACCGTAACTAGCGCTTCGTCTAGCCTTCGATCTGATAAAACCTACCGGACGGAGCGCGCGCAAGCACCGCAAGGAGTCCCTACAATCAACCATCTCATCTCGCACGTGACATGTCACGCGCACCAATAACCAGAGAGATCTGCGGTCACGCTGGGCACAATATCGGTTAAACTTTTTATGACTAGGGCTTCACCAATACCGCAACGTGCCCCGTCCTAGTACTTCTAACCTCCTTGCTTCGGTGACTAGGTCGCCCAGGAGCGAGCCGGATCTTTTGAGCCGCTCCTTCAAAGAACCGAGTGAGCCGTGGTACTTTCGGAGAGAAAGTCCGCTCTCTCTCGTGAACCAATGAGGGGTTAATCTCCGTCGACGCTAGCGCCAAGCCCCATTCAGTTACGGCCCTGGCAGGAAGGTGCCACTTTGTGTCAACAAAAAAGGCTGTTTTGTCATCATGGCAGCAGGAACGGAATGGAGTTGCCTTCCCGCACTACTAATGGATGGCGTGCAAATGCCGCACCTGGCAATAGACCCGGCCAATGCCCAGCTCTGACCCGGCTCTGACTCGGCACGGCTGACTGAACGAGAGAGAACCGGCTCCCAAAAGAACCGCCGCTCACTTTTACTGGAGCCACGGCTCCACTCGCTCTTTAAAAAGAGCGGCTCAGAAGATTCAGCTCGCTCCTGAGCGACTTCTCTACTTCACACTTCTTTCACAAGTCAGCGTTACCGTGACTGAGGATGTCTCGCCTGCAAAACTTTGTTGCTCAACGTTACACAAGTGGAACGAGGTTACCTGTCATGCAAATAAGGCCCGGACCTGTGTGCAAGCCATCCGAGCAACAGTGGTCTTTTTTACTAATTTTTAATTTGCACCAAACCTGAGCGCACTGAACGTAGTAACTTAATGACACTTTACTTTTCTCGAATTTCGATTTATTTTAGAAGTTATAGGCAAATCTAAAATTACAAAAACAAGCAAAAAACTAACCTCCTTCCGGCGACGTCCTTGGTTTGCCTTGAGTGGCCCGGCTGAAGGGCTAGACGAGGGGTGGTGAGCTGGAGCGAGCGCTCACGGCTGCCGCACTCGGTGTCGACGGCGCGAGAGGGCGCCGCTCGGCGTGTTCTGGATAGGCGTGCTGCATGCGCCCAGCAGGCAGCTAAGAGCGGCTCTCATTACATTTGCTGCGCGATTAAACACAAATTCAGGCACGACACTTCCATTGGCCACAAGCAGCCAGCAAACACGAAGTAAAGATCAGTTCAGAATGGGAGCCACTTCGCGCTGCCGCACCGCGAAAACGGCCAAACCGCAAAACAAAGCTGCTCACCGAAGGCCTTGGGAACGCTCAGAGCCGGCGGGTCCTTCGGTCCTCTCGGCCGCAGCGCCGCGTACATCCGGGACGTTTCCGTGTCGGCGCCTGATCCCACTACTCCTTTCTAGTAGGCGCCGCCTTTTCCACCGATTGGTGGCGGCGTATGTCGACGGATCATTTCTTGTTTCCGTACTTTATAAACTGCATTTGTTCCTTTTCTGATCTCAAATACTGAACAAAAACTACTTTTATAAATAATTGAAACGGTTCGCGCCACTTATATTTTGTATTTCGACTAAAAAGAAGTTTTAGCGGCTCCTGACCAGTAGTAAGCCCAGGACCTAAGACGTCACATTACGCGCGCTTTCGGTACCGCGGGTCGCCCCGTCGGTGGAGGAGGTTTCCGCGTCGTCCGGTTAAAATATGACGCACTGATATTTAGTGACTCTCTCCGTGCCCGCTGGCTTGCCCGGAACCCCAAGAGACGTGGAAACCGCAAAAACGTAGACGCTTAATTATGATTGCAGGGCCCCTTTAACGGGACAACGGGAGGAAAAAACGTGGCCGAACCCGTGGCATCCTTTCCTAAACCCATTATTCTTTTCAAGTTACAAAAATTATGAAAACAGCATTCATGACTACTACCACTTCCACTCGAAATATTTTCATTAGATTATTTGATTGCTTGACACGAAACATAATTGAACGTCAATCCAAAAATACCATTAATTTTCATTTTCTCTTTGTGTAACGTGATTATTGCTGCTCGTCGTTTTATTTAGTGTGCCAATTTTAACAAACGTAATAGAGTGGCTCTCAGCACTAGTTTGAGTAAATACACGTAAATCTAATAAATAATAGGTTCTGGCAATCCAGTTAAGTAAAATATGCAAATTATATTCGCTTAAAGGGGGGGGGTGCAACGATTTTCGGACTTCGGTCAAAGATTTGAGGAAGTTGCCCTCTGACACTTCTGAAGTAGAGAGACAGAAAAACCGATTTCGCCTCAGTGTCCTAGTTGTTGCGTAAAAATATAAATATTGCATTTCGGGCACCCCTCAACTCACTCCCCAGTCTTCCAGGGTCACACCCGGTCGCACTCCCAGTGACGTCATTCGGAGTGCCGTGTGAAGCCTCCGTGAGTGCTATCTCGGAGGACGCTTCCCTCTCCTCTCTGCTGACATTAGTGGGCGTTATGCTGGAGCTTAGAGCCGAGCGAGGTCACGTAATCTTTCGCCGCTTTTTGCAGGTGGGGAAAAATGCTCGACTTTTGCTTTGCGATTATGCAGCGAAATTGTGACATTTTTAATGAAGGAGGTGTTTTCTCTATCCTCCGGGACACGATAAACAACGTAAAAATGACGAGATAAAAATTATTTTAATCATGAAAATTGTTGCACCGCCCCTTTAAATAGTCTCAAGGAAGAGTCATAAAACGATTACGGCTTTGCTCTTGTTAGTCAACTCGCGGAGGAATAATAAAACGTAGAAACTCTGACATATCTTGAACAAGAAAGAAAAACCAAGCAAGAAAGACATCCAAAAAGAGGGGTCATTCTCTTAAAATTCGCTAAAAGTTAAAATAAATCAATCCCAAACTTAACGTTGCTGATTTTAACTTTCAGGTCATTTTATTAGTTAGATGCAGCATACAATTTTGGACGTAATCGATATAAACTACAGAGTGACAAAGATCTCGCGAAAAAAAAATCTAGTCACAATTACTGACAGTGATTTTCCAACGTAGATGCCCAAGTCATTTGGGTAAGTCGCTGCAGAAACTGGAAGATGCTGGACAGAGACGGATCGGCCAGAGGGTGAGGATGATGGCGTCTGTTGAATGATGGACTTCTCAATGCTGGGAGTCATACATTCGGATGGTGATGCATCCGTTGTCTCCAAATCGCGACTTTTTTTAAGGGAAGTAGTATGTGAGCACTGAATTTGGCCTGGCGCTTCAACGAGGCGGCTCTTGGAAATATAGGTCATCGCGGACTTTTGAATTCGCACACCGATCGGTCTTAGCAATTAGTTGTTAGACTTGCACTGTGGAATGGGCGCACAATGAGCAGTACCAGTAGAGTAGATGCTCTAAGAAAGATATAAATTGCCAGTTTGTTGTGGAGCCTCGAAGCCCGGATGTCACTGCTGATGTGAGGGGTGGCGCACCGAATTCTATCGCTTCTGTGAAGTGCACGAAAAGACGGCTCTGGCGGAAAGGAAGAAATAAATAGAAAGATAAAGAACGAGACAGGAAAGGCAAAGAGAAAGAGTAAGAAAATGCACAGCAAGAGAGAGAGAGAGAGAGGGAGAGGGGAGAGAAACGTAAAGAGAACAGGAAGGAAAACTTCACGCCTCCTCCCTCTCTGGGGACGGCCAACAAATCATTTTAAAACACCCAACAGAGCCACAGCCTACAGGGTGACCCCTGTCCAGTGGCCAATTGCAAAGGACACAAAGTGACAGTTAGGTACAGGCATATTATTCCTTTTCTTTTTATGGTTGGTTTGTGTCGAAGCGCAGCTGTATCATCGGAAGGATCGCCCCAGGCAGCGGGGGAGGACCGGTGTGGAGGGAGTGTCACGACCGTCACGACAATGTCGCTCTCAGGGGCGCTTCGAGCGGGTGTCTGCCTAATTGGGAGCTACGGGATGCACTGATCCCCATGGGATCGTACTAACTGTCATGCTGTTTGCATCATCGTCATGCGGGGTCGAAAAACTTTTGTCAATGTTATAAACGAGCCTTTCTATGAGTATTACGCACATTTAACCTCGGAAATCCCGCAAAATTTCGCTCTTGTGAAATGCAGTTCCAGGGTCACCGCATAGATGGCGCCACAATGCCTGTGTGTTCCCTCGTCCTAAAAAAAATTAAGAAGTTCTAACAGATCTCGTCTCTCTCGGTCGTACTCAGTTGCAAGAGTGTGAACGGGCCTTTAGCGTGAATACGATCATCGGCGGTTTTTGCATTTTGCTCGGACAGTGTATCAGAGGCGCAAGGTTGTGACACCTAGATTGGTGCATCAGATGAGCACCTTTCACCACATAGATAATTTTGGTAATAGTGTATACAATCTTACATCTGTCAATGTAAGATTGTATATCACCAGTGCAGCGACGAAGGGGAGAGGGAGGAGGGGAGGGGGCGATGAATTTATTTATCCTTAAAGGTCCTCGTTGCGGACATTACATTAAGAAAATCGTCAAAATATGCACAAAAAGAAATTCTCATGGAGCTCTGGGGGGGGGGTGAAGTCGCCCTCCCCCCCCCCCGTGGGTGCGCCACTGCCTGGGACAGTTGCTCCTCAGTGCGTCCGAAGCACTAGTGCCATCAATTTCAGGTCGGCTTCTTCAAAGGCTTTTTCCTCTACAGGGTCATTTAACTTTTTCTAGCGCCCCAGTCTTCCTTCTCTATCAATGCTCAGAGTATTGCACATTCGTGGAAAGTCGGATAATCTAAAACGCAAGCAGCGCATTCGGTCATGGCGTGAAAGCATGAATTGAACCTGCTCAATCGAAACCGAAACTGAGTGCTCAAATAGTTCCCAGGGTGCACTGCGTGGAATTTCGCCGTTGCCCAAGCCATACCTGTCGATAGGTGGCGGGCGCTACCGCCAGATAGCGAGGGTATGGCTACAGTTATAAATCCACCCACCTCGGTCTTTTGATTTTCTCTGTTCAAAAAGCTTCGAAAGAACCTCGTTGTTTCGAGTTTCGAGCACGGTGGTTTCAAACTTTGGGCGGCGGTGGCTGATGAAAGTGTTTTTGAGTTCTTGTGCCCTGTGTGCGTCGGCAACGAGTGACTGCTCTTCGCTGCAGCCACGAGGTAAGTGTCTGATATGTGGTAGTGCGATTGTGTTTCCGAAGATGAACGAAGATCGGGCGGACGCCGTCTCGGCGCCTCGGCGTGGCAGCCGCGCGAGCTGCCAGAACTTCGAAAGCCCCGCTTTGGCCTAGCGTTTTTGGAATCAGCCATTCAGGTTTGTCGCTTCCACGACCAACTGTATGCCAGTCGCTTCACGCTGACGAATGCGTTACACTCTTGTTTACTGCGCCGAGAAAGTGCAACTTGACAGTGCGTTATAAAACGTTATGTTCCGAATAATTTTACGTTCATGTCCTTTTTTTTTTTTTTTCGAAAGTTGATATTTCGCTATTTTAGGAGCCCGGGTACGAAATTGACGGCAGTGTCCTTTCATAGATCTCCTTCGAAAGTGTGTCCTCTGTTGGAAGCCGTGGAATCTCTGTACAATAGCAGACACAGAACACACCGCCAGTGTTGGAACTACTGTTGGAACCCTAAAAATCCTACTAATACCGCTTCATTTCCAGTTGTGGTGTCGTGTGTTTCGCCTTTGTGCAGTGCTTGGGACTTTTAAACATGCACATGACTTTCGGAAGAATTCGTTGCTGTCTGAGTAAGGGACACCCGCTGCCGTACCTTGGCGTTTCTGAAGAAAGGAGTGCATGAGCACATGCTTATGCGGACAGAAAGTCGTCTGCTTCTAGCGCAGGAGTTGCGGTGACGTCGGAATGACGCCGAGCTCTGATTGGCCCTGATTGAAAGGAGAGTGGGTAGACCTCAATGCCAGGTGCCTTCAGGTCTACCCACTATTTCTATCTTCAAGCAGCCAATAAGAGCTGGGCGTTCTGACATCATCTGCAACCCCTGTTCAAGAAGCAGACAGAACTTGCGCTCCACATACTCCGTTCACCCTTCAATGCCACAAGCACGAGAGCTACAGGCCGATGCTTTGAAGCATTCTTCCGCAGAATGGGCACCCGCTCTAGAAATGCATGTCTCAAAGCCAGCAGCGCAGGCTAGCTAGTGCTTGTAACTTTGGCTGCAGTCTCAGCTTAAGGGTGAGCAAAGTAGAATCGAGTGCACGCGCCCCTCTCCTACCTTTGATCGCATTGCCACAAAAAAGTTGTCACTGCAATCACGCGCGTTGCCTCCCTTTTGTATGCTGCCTCCTCGCCTGGTTTTAGGGGCGAAAGAAAAGAGAGGAGGGGGGGGGGGGGGGCTTAGGTTATGTTTCCTCAATGTTGAATGTTACATGCCTTAGGTGTTCACATATTTGCTTTTGCTGCTAGAGCCGTCGTCTCCCGCGTTTGCGGCAGCTTTGTTTTTACCCATAAATCCGCGCATCGGCCGTTTTTAGAGATCTAATTGCTTTACAAACTTTTAGAAAGGATCGGCTAAGCTGTGCATGTCATGGGCACATACAGTGTCTAGAGTTTAGGCTCTGAAGCTGGCGTATAAGGCTTTTTTTTTTTCATTATTTAAAGCATTATTTTTTCCATGTCTATTCTGCCTGCGACCCGCACAATGTCACCTCCAAAAATAGGCCAATTGTGGTCACGTGATCGCAGCCAGCCAATGAGGTACAGCTGCTGGCAACTTTTTTCCTGGGCTGTGGTTCCGGCCGCCGCCAAGGTATCCAAGTTCTTTTTTTTATAAACGTCGATTTCAGGTAGGTACAGTATTTTCCGGTCTATAAGTCACACTTCCTATAAGCGCCGATTTTCACGAAAAAGTTGGCATTACAGATAGAAACTGAGTGGGACCCCCCGAGCTCTGATTGTAAGGATTAGTGGGTAGACGCAAAGCCGCTCGCGAATCCAGTTCTCTATAGGTGGCGCCACTCATTTTTCCAAAATGTCGGTTAATAGTGAGGGATGGAGATGCGTGCTGCTGCTGGGCCTGTCCAGTCTCCTGGCTTCACTGAGCGCCACAAATTATTTCTGGTTATACGAGGGAGCTAGTGTGTTACGAGCTCAGATCACCTCTTTATTCTAAAAACAGAAATGGTGTTTAGTGTAATACTTGCGCCAGGAGGCACGTTTTAATTTTGGAACAAGACCGAAACAAGCCTTCATTTTGGATTTAATTTTTCAGTATAGGCATCAATTTCTGATTATTTCATCATTCAATATGTGTCTCGCAACATAATTATTGAGTTAAAGAACTTGTTCACAGACACTTTATTTTGTGACCCATGTGTGCAATCCCGGCACTCAAATATATTTTGGAGAGTTCAGTGTCCTTTTAAAGGCAGTGTCTTTCTTACATGTTACAGGTAACATAGAATAATGTATTTGGTGAAAAAGTCAGTGGTGATATTTGTGCGTTCTTGATGCCTTTTCTCGCTCAGATAATTGTCATGTGAAATAATGAACTGAGGGCCTTTTAAAAGGGCACTGACACCCCAAAGGTCGTTTTTTTTATTGTCTAAAACGATGCACAAAAAATACCAATAAAGTCATAGATGCACAAAAATACCGCATCGCAAAAGAACAAAAAATTTCTTACGCGCGTGCGCTACCTTTTTATTTTTGTTGCTTTTCTCTCCCGCTTGTCACCTCCTCGCTTCTTTTGATCTGTGACGTCAAAAATCATGAAACTTAGAAGCTTTGTATGCGACATTTCTATAACATTTAATAACGGCAATCATAATACATATTTTTTAACGAAATTGCGAACGCTGCAACGGCCCTTCTTTCTGAGATACCAAAAATCGGAGTCCGGTGTGATGTCGCCTCCTGGATTTGTATCCTCCCTTAGAAAGCATGGCGGCACTCGACGCACGTAATACAACCGGTTTTTTCCGGTCCGCCGGCGCCCTTCTCTTTGCTTTTCTCCTCCTCGCTTCGGGTCATGGTGGCAACAGCGGTTTGGAGCACGGAGGCATGAAAGAAAGTCGACTTGCAGGGATCCTCAATATTTGACGTCACTGCACTGGCGCGGATCACGCGGCAACTTCGGATTCGGCATTTGGAAATTGTTTTTTTACTTCACAAATACTGAAATCCCAAGTTTCGAATTTTGAGGGTAATGTCCCGGCATCGTTTTCAATCGTTTCAAATGATAAAAAGAAAATTTCTTTTTTAGATGATTAATTGCTTTAACCCTATTTTCAGCAGAAGAATAACAGAATCAATCAAATTTTTTGATATGTTTACAAAACATATAAATTAAGAAACGCTGTTCTCACTACAGAATCCCAAAGACGGAATCCGAGTCGGACAGCTGAAGTGTGTTTGTTTTCTAAACGAATGCGTGACGCACAGTGATTTATATGACATCCAGTGTTTGCCTCTTTGTGTATCTCGACAGTGATGTGATAGTTTTTTATGCGCGGAAAAGGAAACAAAATGGGAGCTTTTCTGGAAAGACAATTATTGTTAAATGGCATATTTTTTTATTCTGGCATTTATTGGGGGCCTACATTGCTGCAGTTTGTATTAGTAATAATATTAATAAGATATTTTACTACATTGTTTTTCAAGAAATTGTTTTTTATGATTACTTTCAAATGCGCGAACAAGTATGATAATCAAAAGTGTGAAAATGATCATCACTGGTGCCAATTGGAGGATTTTCAATTAACAAGTTATAAAATAAAAGTAGTCTAAAATCACCAACATCAATGAATGAAATATTTTAACTAGTCTGAGAAATGCATGTAAAATGACATTAATTGTGGGTAAAGCATATGGTGCGATCAAAGTAGGGACTTTTGAAAATCGACAAAACTTTCATAGCCGCCGTCAATATCCTTCCGGACCAATGCCCCCCCCCCCCCCCACAAAGGAAAAAAATAATACTTTTTCTTTAACCACTCTTTTAGAACATTTAGTTTCTTTAATTTTTACGTGTGTTGTTTTGCCATTCTCAGCCTTTTGCAGTTCGTAGGAATGCCTACCTGCTTGCACGTCTGCTCTCTGCAGCACGTTTCGTTGGCGTTGGGAGCCGGTAAAACACTAGTGAGGTTTCAAGCGCTGTGTGTTTGCGTTAGCTTTGCGTGTTCTACACTGTGCGTGTGCGGAGCTCAAAATTTCGGCCTTGGATTGGCGCTGGGCGATGATGCACACGTGCAACATGGAGTGTCCAACTCTAATGCAAAAGCACAGCACTTGCGTTTGCTTCTATACACAATACTAAAACTCTTTAATAAGGAACAATTCCATACCGGCTGCAGCACAACATTGGGACAGTGAGGAGTGTTGTTTGCATTCGGAAATGGCATTCCGCGAGCCATGATCGCGAGCGGTTCCGCCATGCCTGCCGAGCAGGAGAATTGGGGAACCCTCACTGGAGCACTTCCTGTTTCTGATGCGGGAGGGCGAGCAGCGAGCTGGAGACGTGAATATCCTGTTGCAACATAAGATCAGCAGTAGATGCTCTGCTTCCTGCCTGCTTTCACTGCCTTTTCGGCGTGTTTGGCTTCATATCCACCGAAGTGTTACCGAAAGTAGAAAGGTCGCTGGGGAAGCACACTGTCTGCTGCCAGAGAGTAATAGGGATAGCTTTTCTTGCTTGGGTCGTAGCAAATAGTATCTACCTTTATTGACATTGTAAAAGTGCTATTGCTTTAGTTGCAGTGTTTTTGTTCATCCGTGAACAATGTTTGCTACATTTCAGGTTCACACCAGGTGTGTAAAGAGAAGTGACGACTCTAAGCAAAATAGCAATTGAAAGGAATGTAAAGTGTGTTCAAGGTGCACCAACATTTCCATGACGCTAATATATTGCTAATATGCCAGCCCTGTCGCTATGAAAATGATCCCGTCATGCAACTTTGAGTGAAAACATAAGGAATAAATATGCAGGCAATGAAAGATGTCTCAGTGGGAGTGGGCATGGGAGCGTACGCCCGGCAGAACTTCCTGACCCCAATATGTTTGTTTTCGTACAGCTCCCACTGGCATGCACTCTCATCTGCCTTCCATCGCTCGGCCTGCCGGTAGCAGCCCTACAGCTTCACCCGTTTCTCGGATCTACAGCCGGCATGACGCAGAGCATCTCAACGCCTATCAACTTTCGGAGCGCCACTATCGCTGACTACGTGACAGCAACAACGCAATCAAGATACCCATGGTGCTTTTCGGCACCTATAGGAACTGCAGCGACGGCGGCCACTTCAGTGGGCATGGGAGCATACGCCCGGCAGAACTTCCTGACCCCGATATGTTTGTTTTCGTACTGGTATGTAAACGGTACCTTTTACGTAAAACAAAAAGTAGCGATGATTACTTTCTTGTGCTCCCGTGCCCCCGGGTTCTTTTTGACGTTGTTCGTGACTGTGCGAGTGTACTCTGGTCTCTACTGTCACTATCGGGGGACATTGAGTCAAACCCAGGACCTATGACCGCTCAGCAAGCAGAGCAACTTGCTGCAGTGCACAAGCTCGTTATGTCACTCGATGCTAGGTCTTCAAGACTTGAGGAGCGGCAGGTTGCTCTTGGAACTGATGTCAAAACTGTTATTGATAAACAAGTGCTTCTAGATAACAGTATCGCTTCCCTCGATAGAAGAGTTGCTACTATTGAAAGCGAGCTTTCATCCGTTACCTCGATCAAAAAAGAGGTCGCTGATTTGAGCAAGATCGTTAATGACCAGGCAGCCGCTACGTCTTCCTTGGTATATCGTCTGGATGACGCCGAAAATCGCTCACGGCGGTGTAACCTTATATTTTATGGTTTTCCAGATACTGCGGGTGAAACCTGGTTAGAATCGGAACGTAAAATTGTTAGTCGTGTTAATGAACATCTCGGCATTACTCTTGATGACTCTCACATTGAGCGCGCCCACAGGATAGGTACGTTCAATGGAAATAAGACCAGGCCGGTTATTGTCATGTTTTCTTCATTTAAAAAGAAAAACCAAGTCCTTCTGAGTGCATTTAAATTTAAAGGCTCACCGTTTTCCTTGTCTGAAGATTTCTCTGTGACGACGCGTACAGCCCGTAGTCGGCTCCTTACGTTTGCAAAATCCCAATCGCAACCGTACAAATTACGCTATGATAGGCTGCACATTGGTGATAGGACTTTATTTTACGACCCCGCAACTACATCTGTTAAAGACCTTACTAGATAGGATTGCGCGGGGAGTGCTTGTTCGGCTGACTATGTAACAGCGAACTCCATGGCAATTAGTGTTTTTCATAAAAATACTGCAAGTGCTCGCGTCCCTTGCTCTGTAACAGCGAAATCCGCGACCATCAGCGTCCTTTATGCAAATGCTAGAAGTATTCTACCCAAACAAGATGATCTGTGTTCTTTAATCAGCTCATGTGAAGCAAGTATTGTTTTGTTATCGGAAACATGGCTTTCTCCTGATATAGATGACTGTGAAATTATGGACGATAATCATGACTTTAACATTTATCGTTGCGACAGGACTGGCCGGCGTGGCGGTGGTGTCCTTATCAGTGTTAAGAAAGACATTCCAAGCCAGCTTATCTCAGTAGCAAGTGTGCTGGAATCAGTTTGGGTGTGTTTAACGTTTCCTTCTAAAAGAATATTGATAGGTGTTTATTATCGCCCCCTGACGCACTGTCGTCCTTTACCAATTGCTTACAAGATGACTTATCTGTCTTGTCATGCTCGTATCCTAATTGCCCCACGTTTATTTTCGGGGATTTTAACTTCCCCAGTATAAATTGGAGCGGTACTACGCCAAGTGCTGTTGGAGAGGCAGGCGCCCGTGCATTTCTAGATGTGTGCTCAATGTTTAACCTCACTCAGCTGGTACATTTCGCGACTAGAGTTGTAGGCAATTGTTCCAGCACCCTGGATTTAATTATTTCTGATAACCCTGCATTGGTTAGTTCAATCTCCTGCCTAGAAGGGTTAAGTGACCACAAAGCGTTACACTGTTTTCTCGATGTTCGAACCCCCAAGTGTGCGAGTGTTGTAAAAAAAATATGTTTATACAATAAGGCCGATTTTGATTCAATTGTGACGTGTCTATCAGATTACTTTTCCCTCTATAATGAGAATTTTGATTCGAGAAGTGTTAATGACAATTGGTGTTTATTTCGTGACAAGTTGCAAGACCTTATAGTGGCCTACGTTCCTTGTGCAGTGATCAAATCTAATGTCTCGAGCCCATGGTTTACTCGTTCGCTCCGTTCTCTTTCCAACCGAAAGAAACGACTCTTTCGTACAGCCAAATCTGTCAACACGCCTGAATCTTGGTTGCGATACAATGATTGCGCCAGTAAGTATAAAATTGAGCTACGTGAGCGTAAACATATATTCTTTTATGATACACTACCTAGTATTTTACAAAGTAACCCTCGCCAATTCTGGTCTGTTGTGAATCCTAAACCGCATTCTTTTTTAAGCTAAATAACGACTCTGGCACTCCCATTCCGGATAGCGAGTGTGCATCCCTTTTTAATGATGTTTTTTCAAGTGTTTTTACCGATCCTACTTATGCCAATCATGCCTCCCTCGTCTCATGTGATTACTTTCCAATGGACCCAATTATAGTAGATTTTATCGGAATTGTTAAAATCATCGATTCTTTAAAAATATCCTCGTCCTGTGGCTTTGATAATATAAATTCTAAAGTACTTCGTAGCACAAAGCTGGCATCTGCCCTTTTTCTCACCAGAATATTCCAACAATCGCTGGAGATGGGGGAGGTACCTGATGATTGGAAACTCGGCAAGGTCGTCCCGGTTCACAAAGGCGGCGCTAAAACATCCCCTCTCAACTATAGGCCAATTTCCCTAACTTGCATATCTTCTAAAATTCTGGAGCATATCATCGCCAAACATCTTCATACCTTCCTAGATTCTAACAACTTTTTCTGCAGCTCTCAACATGGTTTTCGCAAGTCCCTATCCTGTGAGACCCAACTTGCCGGCCTTACTAACGACCTCTTCCAGAACATGGACTCCGGTTATCCTACTCACGCTGTGTTTCTCGATTTTGCCAAAGCCTTTGATAAGGTCCCACATAACCTTTTATTTTATAAATTATCTACGTTAAGCATTGACCCTCAAGTACTGGCGTGGATTATTTCTTTCCTATCTGATCGTTTTCAGTCTGTTCTTGCTAACAACACAACTTCCACTTCCATTCCTGTTACTTCTGGCGTCCCTCAAGGAACTGTTCTTGGGCCTCTCCTTTTCCTAATATACATAAATGATCTCCCACTTCACATTCTTTCCTCTCTTCGTCTCTTCGCTGATGATTGTGTTGTGTACAGAAAAATAACAACCCCCGATGACTCCCTAACTTTACAAACGGACATTGATAAAATAGCCGACTGGTGCGTTACGTGGCAGATGACTCTTAACATTGATAAATGTAAATGCATGTGTTTCTCCCGTTCTCCATCTTGCCCCCAGCCGAACCTCACTCTCCATGGTACGGCCCTTACTTGTACTAATGAGTATAAGTATCTAGGTGTTCACGTTACTTCTGATCTCTCCTGGCATACTCATATTAATACTATCATAGCATCGGCTAACCGCAGTTTAGGATATTTACGCCGCAAATTCAAGTCTGTTTCTCCTGTCCTTAAACGTCTTCTCTATACTACCATTGTCCGCCCTAAATTAGAATATGCATCTTCGATTTGGAGTCCTCATCAACTAATTTTAGAAAACAAAATTGAGTCTGTTCAGAATTGTGCCGTTCGTTTCATCCTGTCTGATTACTCACGTTTCTCCAGTGTGTCTGCCATGAAAGCCCAGCTTGACATCCCCAATCTTTCTGTTCGTCGTAACATTTCCCGTCTATGTCTTCTGCACAAGATTTATTACCACCCAACCTTACATCACTCCCTGCTTCACCCGCCTACTTACATCTCTCCGAGGTTTGATCATCCCTGCAAGATAGCCCGGCCCAAATGCAACTCAACGGCCTACCTTTATTCTGCCCTTCCGGACGCCATTGTGAGCTGGAACGACCTCCCGGAGAATATCGTCACCATCAGCGACGGCATCTTGTTTCGAAGAGTTATAAATAATCGCCTTACTAACCCCCACTCCCCTCTGTAATGCCAACTGGCCTTGAGGGTATCCGAAATAAATAAA
>JAZHYW010020278.1:0-28376 GCA_037355805.1 Ixodes ricinus
GGAGGTTAGAAGTACTAGGAGAGGGCACGTTGCAATATTGGTGAAGCCTAGTCATAAAAAGTTTAAACGATGTTGTGGCCAACGTGACCTCAGATCTCTCTGGCGATTGGTGCGCGTGACATGTCACGTGTGAGATGGATGGTTGATTGTAGAAGGCTTCCTTGCAGGCTTGCGCGCGCTCCGTCCGGTAGGTTTTATCAGATCGAAGGCTAGACTGTGGTGTATTCTAGTACACCATAGCGAGACGAAGGCTAGCTACGGTCACATGATGTGAGGAGAGTAAGGAGAAAAATGAGAAAGAGGCGAGGCGTCGAGGGAGCATGGCTTGTCGAGGCTACGCGGCTGGCGTCATGCCCTCTCCTACCCTTCTATCCTCCTTGGGGTTAGCAGCTTACAAGTCCGCGCGCCCAACTCGGTGCGGCTCCCTCTCGGAGCTTTATTAAAGCTTATAAACGTAAAATATTGCCACAATATAGAGTACTAAATACTCAAATTTGTAAAGTAATTGAGTAAAGGTACAAAATACTCCAAAAAGGTAACTCGTTACTTTCAAGGTACTGTCAAGTTAAAATTTTCTCTGCAATTGATTGTCAACCTCAACCGAAGTAAGAAAAATTCTTCCTCCCAGCTGCTATGCAATCTCCTGGAAATCTCTTAGCTAGACTTTGGCTGCCACTCAGCTTCTAGGAGGTCCCAAGTAACTACGAATGAAACAAAAATAAAAGTGTTTTTCTGTTATATCCTTGCTATGACGAGGACATAGGCGAGGGACAGCGCGGGGCCCGTTCGCCTGCGGAGGGAGTTTCTACACAGAGGCTCGCCTCCGACGCTATCCAATGTGTCGGGTGTTCATTTCCGCTTCCCCTGTCTGTCGGGGGTCGGGGAGCTCCAGGCCAGGAGAGCGGGGCGCCACCGTGGTGGGTGCCGGCGGTCATTCGTGCTACCGAAGACAAAAGCGAGCTTTGGTAGACCGTGTTTCCCCCTCCCCTAAGCCGCTACCCGGAACTCTACAGCTAAAGCCATTGGCACGCAGGCGCAGTGGCGGTTTCTTCGTAGCGGAGGGGGAAGCATGGTCTCACTAAAGCCTTGCTAATGCTGCGTACGCCGCCAGCGATGGGCCGCCGAGTTGGAGCCGTGTAGTTGCGTCTTACGAGTCTTGTGTTAGAAGAGAGCTTAGTGAAACGAGCAGAGCGGTGTGTGCGGCTGACGTGCGGATGCAAAGTCATTTCTAGAGCTGGAAGGCTTTCTCTTATATGCTTGCACTCCATAACATAGAAGAATAAACTCAGGTTTACTGTCGACTGTTACCCGACACTTGTAGAACCCACCCTCTCTCCGACACAAGTGCCCTGCCACTAGCTTGTAGCCTTGTACACATATTATGCTTTCACCCGCATGCCCTTCAGCTTCGGAATCTCTGTTGCTCTTGGGCTTGGCCACAAACGCATTGTAAGAAAATGTGCTTTGACTTTTGTCCAGTTAGAAGGCACGACACATGTCGGCTCGGCTTGAAGCTGCGATACCTGCTTCTCCGTGTCACCTCTTTTCTGCAGAAGCACGGAAGTGCACTGTATTACCTGGCACGAAAATGTATTCTGCAATGGCAGGGCGCCTGGCCCAAATAACTGGAGTTCAATAATTTCCAAGCTTCCCACCTCTAAAGAAAATAAAAAAATAGAAAGTAACCTAAACATGATTGTAAACCTGAGACTGGGGCAGAAGAGAACACAACAGAAGGTAGAAAAAGAGGAGGCAACGTCTCAAACTCAGCTGCAAAGTTTATTTCGTACACGCCTTTTATACCACAATTCCAACGCCGTCTCACAAAAAAAAGAAACAAATTGACAAGCGGACAATGACATTTCGGTACACCTTCTCTTATCTCCCTTGACCTCGTCTGCGAAACACTCACACAAAGGGCCACAATCTAGCACAACCACCGCCACCCGGCGAACGTCGGTGAATCACTACTTAACACAAAGAAAGGGTTTGACCTTGAAAGATGCGTTTCCTCTAACAACTCAATCAGTCCAAAGAAACAATACTGGACACTGCTAACAGTCGGAACCTGGGGCCATCTCCAAAACTGAGAACGACATTGCCCTCCTACAACGAACCACAATAGGCTAAACACCGCGACTTTCTCGAGCATATCCAAGAATACACATATAAACACTGCTAACTAAAAAAAAAAAAAAAAAACATTACAAGCGTAGAAATTGTTTACATTCGTTCCCAAACTGCAATGACGCCTGACTTATACAGTTGCCAGACGTTTTTATCCGAATTGTTTCTTGTACTACACGTTTCATATCATTACGTTCTTTGTGAATTATTTCCGTTTCAGACCAGTTGGCTTTACAATTATTACACTCTAGAAGGTGCCTTGCTAACTCGGAATTGGACGCGTTGTTTTTCACATTCCGTTTGTGTTCCGTCAGTCTATCGTTTACACATCTCGAAGTCTGACCTACGTATTTAAAACCACACTCCAAAGGAATCTCATAAACCACAGAATTCTCACACGAAACCGACTTTTCGCGATGTGCCTTCTGGCAAACTTCCTGTTTCGATTCAAAAGGTGTAAGTTTGCATAACTTAAAATCGGATGTGAACACTGTTTCTACGCCAAACTTTTTCGCCGACGCTCTTATGTTATGGGAAATATCGTGAAAATACGGTATAGCAACTCGTCGGTTCCTCACACTCGGTTCATCCCGCTTTTCTTTGATTTGAATAGAAAGTTGTCGTTTTAGAAAAGTTTCCTCATATCCCGCGTCCTCCAGTCTTCCCCATTGTCTTTTTAAAGCTTGACTCATGAAATGGGTACATGATCTTTTTAGCGCATTACCGATTAATGATTTCGCAACTCCCGCCTTAACAATTTTAGAGTGACAACTTTGTTTGGGAAGCACCGGTTTAGCCATCTTCTTACCATATTCCCAACACAAACCATTTTTCACCTGAATGCGCAAGTCCAAAAACTGCAACATGTTCTCCTCTGGTTTTTCTAGTGTGAAATGTAACTCCGGGGCCGTTGACCTAATAAGCTTCTCAAGATACTCCGACTTTCCTTCTTCAAACGTACAGACAAAAATATCATCTACATATCTTCTGATGAAGCCCACGTTAGGTGACAACTCAATCATCCTGTCAAACAACACTCTATCCAAACTGTTGAGGTATATCTCAGCTAACAACGGAGCGACCGACGAGCCTATGCATACACCTTCTTTCTGAATGTATTTTCGATTATTGTATTCGAGGACTGTTGACTTTAAATAGAGATCCAACACGGTAAGGAAGCTTTCCACTGTTACGCCCGATTCCGATTGAAACTTTACCAGATTCAACTCTAGCACCTCCTTCACTGCGTTCATCAACCTCTTCTTTTCCAGAGAATAATATAAATCTTTTATATCCATGGAGAATACCGAACTCTTCCTCCCATGGTTGAGTTCCAAGATCTGAATAAGTTCTTCTGTGTTTCTCAGCGATAAGGATTTGTCCAAACTGACCTGACTTAACCCATGCTGCAGAAACTTAGACACTACTTTTTGCCACGTTCCGTTTTCGTTTACAACCACTCTAAGAGGCATCTCCACTTTATGGTCCTTTAGGAAAAATTTCAAACATAGGTACATTTTGGATTGATTCATTATGCTTTTGGCAACTTGCTCTTTATCTTCTTCCTTTAACACTGTGCATATATCCCTTCTCATCTTTGCCATCTTTCCGTTCCAGTCCATGAACTGTAACTTTAAAATGAGTACAAGTTACTTGAAAAAAGTATTTAAGTTAGAGTACTAAATGCTGAAGTTGGAAAGTATTTGCAAGATACCAAGTTACTCACAAAAGTATTTAAGTTAGAGTACTAAATGCTGAAGTTGGAAAGTATTTGCAAGATACCAAGTTACTCACAAAAGTATTTAAGATACAGTAACTTGAGTAGAATATTTAGGTTACTGCACAAGTCTGATGCTAACGCGATTAAAGAAAAAAAGACCGGCTTTTTGTGGGAGTGTGAGGATGCGTTGAGGGAGAGTACGTCATAAGTGGGAATAAGTTGCGTAAAACAACAACAACAACAACAATAATAACGTACGGTTCTTTTTCAGAGAAAGTGAAAAAGCCAAGCCTTACAACTCCCTGTAACGCCGAATTAGAGCGCAGCTCTTGAGGAGGAGGGGAAGGCACACGGGGGGGTCACGTGACCTCGGAGAGGGGGGTCACGTGGCCTGGGGGGTCACGTGACCTCGAGGAGGGGGGATTTTCCCCGCTAAATTTAGCGGGGAAAATTTTCCGCTAAATTTAGCGGGGAAAATTTCCCGCCAGATTTAGCGGGGAAAATTTTCCGCTAGATTTAGCGGGAAAATTTTCCGCTAGATTTAGCGGGGAAAATTTTCCGCTAGATTTAGCGGGGAAAATTTCCCGCCAGATTTAGCGGGGAAATTTTTCCGCTAGATTTAGCGGGGAAAATTTTCCGCCAGATTTAGCGGGGAAAATTTCTCGCCAGATTTAGCGGGAAAATTTTCCGCTAGATTTAGCGGGAAAATTTTCCGCTAGATTTAGCGGGAAATTTTTCCGCTAGATTTAGCGGGGAAAATTTTTCCGCTCAAGCCGGAAACGGGCGCCTAAGAGCTGCGCTCTAAAAAGGATTTGGAGAGTTTTGGAAAGTGTCCGCGGATCTCTGAAGGCCACCCGTATATCATCTTTTTGTTATCTGTAGGGTGCCGTGTTTTCGGATGAATCCGAAAACTCCGAAAAACACCCGCCGGTAAAATTTTGTTTATCCGATAAACTCCGAATTTCAATGTGCCCCTCCCCCCCTCCCCCCCCCCCCCCCCCCCCACACACACACACACACACACGCTCAAAAGTAGTTTACAATTAATGGTTTGATCAGCGCGTGGAGTCAGTCAATGGTCCCGGGAAAATGCCACCACATTTTTGTTTCTAATTTTGGTCAGAACAGGTCATTATATTCTCGGGTCACGACAAAAGTGACTGTTTGGGTAATACTATTTCTGCTGTAGTCTAGGGCAGTGATTCTCAATCATCGATGTTTCGCGGACCCCTTCTGGATCGGCGGGAGATGAAGGACCCCGTCTGTGGTGAGTGCGGAGGGGAAAGGTATAGGTTAAATATAAGAATGACGTAATAAATTGATATAACTAAGGGCTAGTGTGAAGTAGACCTCTCTTATTAACATACATGCGAGAAAACTCGCCCGGAAACGAGCATTTCTTCTCAACCTGCAAAAAGACCACTTTTTATTGACGGGCTTGACTAAGGAGGCAGGGCTTCGTGGACCCCAAAGGGTCCGCGAACCTCCATTTGAGAACCACTGCTTTAGAGCAAGGAGAGGTTGTGTTTTTGTAACAGGGAAAGCTATGGATCATAGAAAATAGAAATTGCTTGAAGTGGGGAAGAGGTGACAGTTCAAGCTTCTCTATATCCATACACACTCCCTCGCGCAGCCGCGCGGTAGGTTGATGGAATAGTATGGAATGAATACAAGCTTCCCAGCGACTACCTCCAGGAGTTTATTGATTTTAAGGTATTGACATTTATCGAAGCAACACTTGTGTGCAACTTTTGTCGTAGGACAAATTAGTATTGTCAGTAATAATAGCACCAGCGCCAAATACAACTGAAGAAACTATTATTTGATACAACCGCGTTTTTTATTTTTGTCCAGCATAGTTTACACCCGGATAATAGCTTATTTATTACAGTGGAGCTGTTAAGCGGCCAGGTTCCCCAGGATCGTGTCCGTGTATGTCGACACAAACCTACCTGGACAGCTACCGCCATCTATAAGCGACGGCGGCAAGCACACAACCAGTATGGTTTCCGCCGTCGCTCGTAGATGGCGGGCAACCTCTCCAGCTATCATAGAAGAATGGATAGTTGGGCGCGTTGGTGGGAATTCATCGTAGGAAACAGCGCGAAAAACAGACGACGACGAAGAAGAAGCACTACAGTGTATCGAGTTCAGCTCCGCTGGTCTTCCCTTTTCACGAGAGTGGAAATTTTAATAAGAAACACTGCGAAATTACACTCTGAATTTCGGAGAATTGGGAATCAAACGAAATTAAACTCCCATAAAACCCCGAATTTTACGGAAAATAAAGTCCGAAAACACGGAACCTTAGTTATGTTATATCGCTCTGACTCTTCCAGTTTTTGCGGCCCGTGTTGGCGTCGTTGGCGCAAGCTTTCCTCATATGAGATTGTAGGGTTTAGCCAATACTTTTTTTTCTGACTGCCTCTCCTACAGCAATATAGCTTTTAGGAGGCACTCCTGCGGAGTGCGTCGTAAAGGTCTTGGGAGTTTACGTACCAAATAATGTTTTGGGAGCTTACGTAGCAAATAATTGAAGGACATCGGGCACACCCCAGTGAAGGACCTTAAA
The DNA here is from genome assembly GCA_037355805.1 of Ixodes ricinus. Lineage (NCBI taxonomy): Eukaryota > Metazoa > Arthropoda > Arachnida > Ixodida > Ixodidae > Ixodes > Ixodes ricinus. The sequence goes on from JAZHYW010020278.1 coordinate 6,420, forward strand.
ATACTTTAACCTTCCGGTGCCTGTTTTCTTTAAAAGCGGCTATTTTTCTCGAGGAGCATGACATTAACGGCATACCTTAAATGGGCGACTTTTAGTCATGTTGCTGGCACTACAGCGATGCCGGGCAAATCTCACAAACCCCCTCCTTCACCTCCTCCCGCTGCATCTTTGTGAACATGAATGCAGCACGTAAACACAAACAAGGGCATTCAGCCTGTTGGCTCAAACGAAATGATAGTTATTGCTTCTTTCAATTTTCGTGTCCTATAGTTGGCACTTACGTTATAAAGAAATCGTCTTGAGATTAACCTCAGCGGCGCTGCCATCTAGGAAATCCTGGTCCAATTTATGCTTTATTGTGCCCTCCAAACAGTTGGTAGGCGTTGGGAGTTGTGCAAATGTGACCTGAGTTGCCGCGGTATATCAATTTTATGTGGTTGCAAGAGACAATCATCTGGGTACTTTAAATGACAACCATATTGTCACGAACGGAGGTGACACGAAGACGAGCAGTGAACTCAAAAATAACGGTTTAATAGGCGAACTTGTGCCAACCAAAAATAAGTAAAGAACGAAAGAGCGTCGAGGTAGCAGAAAAGCAGGCGGCGGTTCGGCGGCGACAACAGAGAGCACGAGCGAGACTGAGTCGACAAGGTTGCGGGCAGCTGCTTATCTAGGGTGCGTCGTTATCTCGAAAGTTCGGCAAAGAAAGTTCGAGCGTCGCGCGCTCGGGGCGAGGATGAACTGGCACTTTCGAGAACAATAAAGCAAAGGGAAAGTTACAATTAGTGCGAGAATGAATGGGAATCTTCTAGAAGACCGTGACCGAGCGTTGCTTTCTCGGCTCTGCGGGCGGCATTATAACCCTGGTCAAATCTCATCAGAACTAGCGCGGTTTACCCGGTTCTTTCCTTGGTAGTTAATCAACTCATCTAGCTAGGTGCGGTTTGCACGGTTCTGTCCTTCACAGTGTATGGTAAGTTGATAACCCAGCCAAGCGGTTTAAGCGCAGTAGCCTCCACATGTTTTGTTCCGGAAACGTGTTGTTTTCTTACTTTTCAAGAGGGTGGTGGCAACGCAATTAAGCAGGGCGATGCCCTCCGCCCCCCCCCTCCCCGGAAATTGAAACAAACCACATGACCGATATGAGTCTAATTCCATAATAACATATAAAAACCGTACATATTCTATTTTTCTAATTGAAGAACACAAAGGAAAATTGAATGTTTAGCCAAGTTTTTCTCCCATACTTTGCCTGTCAGATGCCCTATTCAAAAATCTCATTTGTATGAAAAATATTTTGTCGAATAGTCAGATATGAATCATACAAGAGCCGTATAAGAAATTAAACAAAATGTAAGGGCGCAAACGAGCTGGTCAAAGATAACAGAAGTGCCTGAGGCAGAGTCTGTTGTCCTTGTTGTTTAGTCAGAGGTTATGTTGGTGGAAAGTGGCATTCTTTTGGGTTCTCACCCTCTCCCCTTTTTTTCTTTGTATCGAAGTGCCTATATAACCAGGTTTCGTAAAATAAAAATTTCAGCTGTGTTAGAGACTTTTTAGTGTTGTGTCGTTTACCCGCAGTCTCGGGGTTTTTTCAATCATGTATAAGAAACTAAACTGGTAAAGGAACTCTAACCACGGTTTATTAAAACGAAGGTCCCGACGTTTCGGGGCCAGCTCGGCCCCTTGATCACGGGTGACTGATTGGTGTTCGGTGGTGAACGACTTGCTCAAACTTGTTTTCCCGGCGCTCCCGCGCGACACCCCGCAGTCCGGAAACGTAAGTGCTTGGGAGCGTCCCCGCAGACCGGTTTATGTTGTTTTGGGTCCTTTGAATGTGCCACGACTCCAGCAAGAGTCGCCTCCGCCAGTTTCTCTCTATGCCGAGGACGGAGCTTTCGCTGAAGCCGATGGCGTGGCCCGTCTTCTCTGCGTGCTCTGCGAGCGCGCTGCCCTGCACGTCCTTCTTCTGGACGTCGTACCGATGCCTGCGCAAACGTTCGGGGTGGTTCTTTGTTTCCCCAACGTACGAGGCGCCGCAGTCGTTGCACGGGATTTTGTATACGAGTCCCTGTGCCCTCTCCCGCGGTGGCCGATCTTTTGGGAGAGGGAGAAGGCGGCCGATGGTCGATGTGGGCTTGTGCGTCACGGTAATCCCGTATTTTCGAAGGACGCGGGCGAGAGTCTCACTTGTCCCCTTTATGTATGGGACGCACATGCGGCTGGAAGGGGGCGGCGTCTCGTGTTCCAGGAGTGCGACGAACTTTCTTGAGGACTTTATTTAGGAACCTAGCAGGGTAACCATTCCTTCGAAGGTCTTGCTTGATTGTGGTAATTTCCTTCCGAGAGTCTTCTCCGTTGAGCATACCGTGATTGCTCGCCGGAAGAGAGCGGAGGCCACTGAGGTTTCGTGTGACACCGGATGGCTTGAAGAACAGTCTCAATATCGACCAGTGTGTCAGGCTTTCGGCACACCTGGAAGGCCAGGCGGTCGGTGGCCTTTAACTGCGCAGACGTCCAGAAACGGGAGGCGGCCGTCAGACTCCAGCTCCACTGTGAACCGAATTGTCGCTAAACACGAGTGTGCCCGTAGCCCTGGCGGTGACAGTGGCTAGATCGGCACTCTCATCTGACACAAAACTTTCCGAGAGAACGTGCCTCAGTGTGAACGAAATTTGTCGCCTTCTGGAACTTTGCTTAAACAACACCTATTTTTCTTTTGCTGGACGATTATACAGGCAAAACAGTGGCACGGCTATGGGAGCGGCCGTCTCTGTCACAGTAGCTAACCTCACGATGGAGGCGATCGAGCGAAAAGCTCTGGACACATTCTCCCCACGACCCGCACTGTTTCTGCGGTACGTCGACGACTGTTTTTGCATTGTGAAGACTAGTGAGATCGACCGGCTCCACAAACACCTGAACTCAATCGAGCCGGCAATTCAGTTCACAGTGGAGCTGGAGTCTGACGGCCGCCTCCCGTTTCTGGACGTCTGCGCAGTTAAAGGCCCCGACCGCCTGGCCTTCCAGGTGTACCGAAAGCCTACACACACTGGTCGATATTTAGACTTTTCTTCAAGCCATCCGGTGTCACACAAAACCTCAGTGGCCTCCGCTCTCTTCCGGCGAGCAATCACGGTATGCTCAACGGAGAAGACTCTCAGGAAGGAAATTACCACAATCAAGCAAGACCTTCGAAGGAATGGTTACCCTGCTAGGTTCCTAAATAAAGTCCTCAAGAAAGTTCGTCGCACTCCTGGAACACGAGACGCCGCCCCCTTCCAGCCGCATGTGCGTCCCATACATAAAGGGGACAAGTGAGACTCTCGCCCGCGTCCTTCGAAAATACGGGATTACCGTGACGCACAAGCCCACATCGACCATCGGCCGCCTTCTCCCTCTCCCAAAAGATCGGCCACCGCGGGAGAGGGCACAGGGACTCGTATACAAAATCCCGTGCAACGACTGCGGCGCCTCGTACGTTGGGGAAACAAAGAACCACCCCGAACGTTTGCGCAGGCATCGGTACGACGTCCAGAAGAAGGACGTGCAGGGCAGCGCGCTCGCAGAGCACGCAGAGAAGACGGGCCACGCCATCGGCTTCAGCGAAAGCTCCGTCCTCGGCATAGAGAGAAACTGGCGGAGGCGACTCTTGCTGGAGTCGTGGCACATTCAAAGGACCCAAAACAACATAAACCGGTCTGCGGGGACGCTCCCAAGCACTTACGTTTCCGGCCTGCGGGGTGTCGCGCGGGGAGCGCCGGGAAAACAAGTTTGAGCAAGTCGTTCACCACCGAACACCAATCAGTCACCCGTGATCAAGGGGCCGAGCTGGCCCCGAAACGTCGGGACCTTCGTTTTAATAAACCGTGGTTAGAGTTCCTTTTACCAGTTTAATTTTTACCTAACCAGGCGGAAGTCCGCCAAAATGTTCACTTTTATGTATAAGAAACTTCGAAGAAGTTTCCTATAAGTTTCATATAAGTTTCCTTTATGTTGTTTTATATCTTATATCAAAGCTCTTATATATTTTTGATATGGTTCTTACATATCTTGTATGATTCTAATCTGTTTATTGGACACATGAAATTTCTCATACAAATGGGTTTTTCCCTTAGGTGCCGCGAAACGGCATTTTTCTTCTACTTGGCTTTAATTCATTTGCGAAGACGCGATATTTTTATTAGATTAGTTGATGCGACGCACTGCAACCAACAATATTTTATGCGTGCACTTAAAATTGCGTAGTCCACTCATAAAAATATCGTGTTTTTTTCATTATAATAAGTCGCGCTTTTTTCTTCCAAAATTTCCCTAGCTGTGTCTTATAAAACGGCGTGACGTGCATGCGTTTTTTTTTCTTCTACGAGTATGAACCCTAATTGTGGAAATGTGTTTGCGCCGGTTTATATCTCTCGTTTCATTCGCTGTCGAGAATATTAGAACTGGCTCCCTCTTGAGCCTATACCGCGATTGCAACAAACATATGCGAGCCTGTTGATGCAGTTTCCCCCTCCTACCGTACAGGTATATAACTGCGACTTATACAAAGGGTCTACTTATGGCAACTTCTTGTTTTGCGTGAAAATGGCCGTTTATTGAAGGGTGACTTTTAAACCGGAAAATACGTCACTTTATTTTTCAAACAAAATTTTTGTTCACATGGGTCTTTCGTATGGTAAAAGGAATCTGGGTCGTAGAGGCGCAGATGTTATGTATTTTTCAGCAGGGCGCTGTCTTTAAAAGAAGTGTGCAATATCAAATGACCTCAATGGCTAGGAGGATGACGCCAACTGGCAAGAGTATCTATGTACTCTTCACGCCACTGAGACCGTCAAGCGTGAATGATAGGCCATTTACCGCCAAGAATGTGCTCGGCGGGTGGTACTCAATTCAATACTCATCAAAAGCAACACACGCATGGATTATACATTTTTGCGCAGACACGGTACTGGCGCTGACAGGTGGGAGATGATGTCACTCTGATCATCTCGTCATGGTACTTGTACCCGGATGGATGGATGTCAATGGTCTTTGTAACCACCCTATACCCTTTGTAACGGGCGGTAGCTTGTGCCACCTAGCCTTCCTCATATCATTTCATGTTGCCGATCTTGTCCTTCCTGTATCCACGCACCCGTGTATAGAGTAGTCTGCTAGAGCCATGCGGTCAGGCTAACCTCTCTGCCTTTCAATCGTCCTCTCTCTCTTCTGGCAATAGAGGAGCGAGGAGAATTCCACCTCTGACAACCAGTGACGTCGGAACCGATATCGCGAAAAACGTGGCAAGTGTCGGCCACAATTTCAGGCACATAGAATTAAGTACTATTTTTTCTTCTTCTTCAGCTTTCCTTTGCATTTGAGGTTTTATTTTTCCGATGGCGTGACGTGAAAAGTTACCACTCCCGTTAAAAATGTGTTCGAGCAAGAATCGAGTGAGGATACGATAGCCATTCTCGCGAAAGAACGAAAAACAAAATGCAGAGTCTGCCGCGAAGTCTGAATTAAAACTATACTCGGGAGCAACTTTCTGTGGCATTTTTGAGGGGAGGAAGAGAGTGCCCACACTGCTTTAGTCTGCGCTCAATCTGGGTAAGAACGCGCGTTTCCATACGAAGAGAAATTGAAGGAGAGGGGGAGATGAGAGCGTGCGGTTTCCAAACTGTGAGCGCTTGCTTCGGACGCTTGCTTCATAAACAGGCTTCCCCTGGAAAAGGAAAGCTTTCTAGGGAAGTAAATGCCATAAGCACAAATGACTGCCTGTGTTTTCATGTAACTGTCAGCGAACACATATAAAAAGGGGAATCATGAGTCCCTAGTACCTAAAGGGTCTGCCAAGCAACGCCTTCAATAGTAAGAGTCGCCTGAGTCCCCTGGTGCCGCACAGGGGGCAAGGAGCACTAATATATGGCTAATAGTTGAGTACCATGCACTGTCAGAAAAAAAGGTGTATTAACACACCCTTTGTCCCATATAAGACACCCCAAAACTTCAGTTCGACGTACAGTGCCCTATAGTCGATCTGACGGTACAAACTTTCACGAGAGGCTTGATAGCCGTGTGGTACACATCGCGACACTGTTAGCGCGAACACGACATCGGCGCATTTTCGCATTTTACTTCTAAATAGTATAAGCGTGCACGCAAATTTATCGCTTACATTATAGAACTAAATTAGCTCTTTCCATAGCAACAATAACTTGGATGACATCCCTTGGTTTCAAAGAGAAAAACTGGAAAAACCGGCGATTGCTTGTTCGCGCTAACAGTGTCGCGCTCTGTACAACTTGTTAAGATAGATAATGTACGTGTTACTGACTACAAAAAAGAAAAAATCGGGGTTTTCTTGGCCTAACTGAAAAACCTCAGTGTTTTCTTTTCTTTTAGTCTTTGATACGCGCTTTAGCTCTTTAATAAGTTATATCGCACCATTATCAAGCCCTTCGTAAAATTTGGGGCCGTCTGTTTGATTATAGTGCGCTGTACGCCGAATTGAAGTTTTGGGGTGCATTATATGGGACAAAAGGGTGTAAGGTGATACCCTTTTTTTAGAGTGCAGGGGTGGTTACACACTGTGTATTCATCCTAATTCTGTGACTCCCATGGTGCTAGAGAGCGCACAAAAGGGGAATCGTGGGAGTCCTTGGGTATCGTAGTGAATACTTTGTATAGACTATAACATGGGGAGTCACGTAAAGGCTTGGGAGTTAAAAAGGGCATTAAACAGCACCCGTTATAAGGAGACTTAAGGGAGCCCCAGGGAGTTGTGAATGAAGCCAGCAAGAACTCCAAATTAGGGGAATCAGTGGTCCCTGGGTGTAACATTGGGATTTGAATAACAGTCTTGGTAGCGGGAGACTGATGAGTCCCAGGGGGACTCGAATGAGGTGTTATATGACCCTCCTTAAAGGGAGAGTACTATTATCTCCCGATTTAGAACGATCAGATGACTCCCCAAGGGGGTCATATATGGGACATCGTAGAACTCCCCTCAAGACAGTACAATATGTACTTTTGTTCAATAAAGTGTGGAATCACGAGCCGTTGTTCCTCAGATTTCACCCAATTTTGACACGTGAACTGGTTTACTAATGTGGACACAACAAGCGCGAAGAATACACGAGATCCGCAAAATATGTAGCAAGCTTATACTGGTATGCATCTGACAGTGTTGACTTTTCGCGGTCAAAAGTCTACCAGAAGCGAAAGTATACGCATGCGAGCTGATTAGGAAACAACTTAATCTAAAGTCTAAACCCTGAGACGTGTGGAGAAAAAAAAATAACGGATAAGTCTTGTCCGTTATTTTATTGCTTCGTGTCTCACGGTTTAGATCAGGAAAATAATGTAACCTTAACGACCAAAGCCAATTTCTGTGAGGCTGAAACTACGTGTCAGTCCTCTTCAGCCAGTACTTGCCTCTTTCCTGAGTGCCCGAGTTTCACGTCATCCTTGGATGCGCCACTGCTGGTCTGCGGCCTAGAGAAGTCGTTCTTGAGGTCAGAAACGGTCTGTTTGATATCAGCACAAGACCTCCTCAAGTCTTCGAGAAACTCTCCTTCCCGGTGAATCGCATCTGACTGCATTCTATGAAGCTGTGCGAGAAGGCTCGACACGCTATCAATACTTGATGAAGGCCCATGCTTGAGGCCATCCGTGACTGCGTTGACACTCGCCTGCAACCCAGAGTAGCCATCTTTGAGTTCAGCAATGGACTGCTTGATATCCACTCTGGCGTTCTCAAAGTTTTCAATTAACTGTTTTCCCAGTTTAGTCAGACCTGGCTGCGTCTTGTGAAGCTGTTGCAGGACGCCCGACACAGCTTCAGTAACTGCTCGATTTGATAGTGAATGTCCAAGCTTGACTTCATCCACGACGGTGTTTACACTGGCCTGCAGCCCATAGTAGCTGTCCTTGAGTTCAGTAATTGACTGTTTGATTTCAGCACTGGCTTTCTCCAAGCTTTCACGTAACTGTACTCCCTGCAGGGTCACCGTTGGCTGCGGCGCTTCCGCCCCTTGTGTGGGGTCGCAGTCACGGACGCAGTGCTGCACAAGGCGCATCCGCGGCACGTCCTGATGACACTTAGGACAAGAAGCCCTGTGGTGAATGCATTCTTTTTCGAAGTGATCCAAGAGCTCAGAGACGGGCCCGATGAAGTTGCAGCCATGTGGAGCATTCCAGCAAGACACACTCAGTTTCAGCAACTGTCCCGGTCGCAACCTCAACTTGTCCACCTCATCCTTGTCGAAAGTGGCTCTGTCCAGCGGACACACGCAACCCAGGTTTACGCTGCCCTCGAAACAAACGTCACAGAGGGTGTGGAAACAGGGCAGCACGACTGTTTCCTTGCACAGAACTGCGCAAACTTGGCAAACCTGGTCAAGGGGAAGGGGATGCTCGAAACATAACGGCCGCCAGTCTAGGCCTGGCATGAATTCCGTGGACAGTGGCACACAGGTTGGCGGCATCCTGGAACGGTGTGGGCCTCCGATATGTGTCTGGCTCGCTCTTCGCAGACGTCTGGCACACTTTGCGCACTGGGGCGATAAGGGGAACCTCCTCAGTTCCTGCCCCGCAATCGTCGGCTTGTCGGCCGTTAACAACGGAAGCGCTCTGTCACAATCCGGATTGCTTTTTGCCATTTCCATTTTTTTACAAGTACAAGTAAAGGGAAGATTATCATCATCGAGCTTGCTTGCATGCGCTTGTTGGCCCGAATTACACTGGTTGCTTCTCACCTCCATACAATACTTTTTCAAGGAAACGCTACATTTTCTGGTGCTGTGGCTGAGCGCCATAAGGGCGACCACGTGCCCCCTCTCGGAAAACCCCACGAGACGTCTACTGGGACCACCGTTTATTTATTCATTTATTCATATACCCTCAGGGACAAAGGCATTAGAGAGGGGAGTATACAATGTATTTAGTATAGATAAAAAATAGAGTGAATATTAGTACAGTAGATTGACTCCCAGTTATACAATATTAGCTATCTCGTTCTTGAACTGCTGGTGATCTTCGATTGTTGCTGTTGGGGCGGGAAGGCCATTCCACTCCACTAATGTGCGGGAAACGAATGACAAATAAAGCATTAGTTCTACACGATGGAATCCCGACTTTATGAACATGATCTCGTCGAGATGAGATGTATTTGGGGGGGGGGATAAGGTATGTTTGGCACGCAAGGAAGGATGAAGAAACAGTTTGTGAAAGAGGCAGAGACAAGAGGTTTTGCGGCGAGATGCTAGGGATGGCAGATAAAGGTTACATTTCATTGTACTGATTTATTCATTTATTTATTTACAGAAACAGCCTGCAGCGCTAAAAATTATAGCAGGGAAACACAAAATAAAACACATAATCACGAACATAAATACAATGGCAAAAATACAATAAATACTATTCAATGAAAGAACACACACAAACTCTTGAATGCTAAAAAAATTTAGGATACTGAAAAAAATATACCACGTCATCTGTAGTAAATGCTGATGCAGGCAATGAATTCCAGTCCGTTATTGTACGAGGAAAAAAATGAGATTTTTTTATAATCAGTTCGGCAAAATATTTTTTTTGATCATGTTACAATGATTTTTTCTGGTTGAAATATAGTTTGGTAATTGAGGATATTTAGATTTATCAATTCTAGTTAAGTTACTAAATATAGAAAATAAAAACGTTAGACGAAATTTATTTTTTCTTAAATCCAATAGTTCCCAACCGATCTGTCGTTTAATTTATGTCACATTGGATGTTCTATTGCACTTTCCCGATACAAACCTCGCAGCACGGTTTAGAGTTTTTTCTATTTTAATGGCAAGGTACACTGGATGCGGGTCCCACAGAACACACGCATATTCAAGCATCGGTCTTACCAAGCAGCAGTAAGCAGTTTCTTTTAGCTCTTTGGGAGCACTGCGTAGATTTCGGTACATAAAATGTATAATTCTACCAGCCTTTTGTACAGATTGTGTTACGTGAGCATTAAAAGAAAGATCGCTTGATATAATGACTCCAAGATACTTCACATGCATGTTTTTATTAAATGTCGATAATTAATAGAATAACACGATAAGATGCTGTCGCGTTTTTTCCCGAAAGTGACGTTGGCACACTTGTCAGCATTGAGACTTAGTTCCCACGTCCGACACCAACTGGATATTTTCTATAAATCAGATTGCAAAAGTGCAGAATCACGTAAATGTTCTACTGTACGATATAAAACGCAATCATCTGCGAACAGCCTCAGAGGCAAGTCAATACCTACAGCTATGTCATTTATAAAAAAAAAAAAAGAAATAAAAGAGGCCCCAAGATTGACCTCTGCGGAACGCCAGATGTCACAGCAACAAATTCAGATTTTGCACCATTAATGACTACGCATTGCTTTCTTTCAAAAAGATAATTTTCTATCCATCGGTAGACGCTGTTATCAAAGCCCAAAAAGCGCAGTTTATACAACAACAAAGGGTGAGACACAGAATCAAAAGCCTTCCGGAAGGCAAGGAAAATAACATACGTTTCACTTCCACTCTCAGTTGCTGTTACAAGATCATGGTAAAGTTCAACAAGCTGAGTCACGCACGAAAGGCCCTTCCGAAAACCATGCTGAGCTGGACAAAAGAAGTTAGTATCTAGATGTGTTACAACATACATGATCTGTTCTACAACCTTGCAACATACACAACTAAGGGAAATGGGGCGATAGTTTTCTACAATTATTCTTGATCCATGCTTGTGAATTGGCGTAACAAATGTCTTTTTCCGTTCACTTGCAAGTACGCACACCTTCCTCTAGAGTCTTTGATAAAACTATGTGAGGGTAGCGGGACACGGCGAATGAGCATGATTTCAGCACTTTTTGGGACAAGCCGTCTGGGACCACTGATTTTTTTAAAATCTAGGTTCTCTCAACACTTCGCAATGCCTTCTATATTTGTGACAAGGGGTGGCATGGGAGGTCCTATTCCATCACTGAGGAGTGGATAACATGAACGCAGTTTGTTTGAGGCGAAAATAGACTGAAAATCTTTATTAGACCAGTTGGCTTTATTATGATTATCTTCAACAATCTCACCATCACACAAAGTATCCGGGATGCCAACATCTTTCTTAGGAGTTTTTCAAAGGTTGGTCCAAAATTTTCAAAGAAATAAAGTCGAGCTCGGATCAGTTATTGTTAGACCATAGTTTGCAGTCCGTTGCATCATGGTGTAATACCTGGGAAATGAAGCTTAATTCTGCTAAATCAACACCTTTACGTATAACAAAAAAAAAAGCAACCCTTTGAATTCATTTATAAGATCGCGGATACCCCGGTTACTGTTGAGCGGGAATGTAAATATCTTAGTTTAATCATATCAGACACACTTTCATGGTTCCCTCATATAAACCATATTTGTGCCTCGGCATCCAGGAAGTTGGGCTTCATCAGAAGAAAGCTTAAAGACGCTCCGATTGAGGTTAAGCTACATGCTTACTATTCATTAGTAAGATCCAAGTTGGAGTATGCTAATGTTGTTTGGGATCCATTCACTCAGAAAGACACCCGGAAGTTTGAGATGGTGCAAAGTCGAGCGGTTCGGTTTATTTACGGAAAATATAGAAGGCTGGATTGCCCGTCTCAACTTATACAGGCTAACGGAATACACACCCTCCAGACCAGAAGGAAATTAGCACGATTAAAATTCTTGTTTTATCTTAAACAAGGGCAGACTCCAATAAACCCATTGCAATATGTTTCTCCTTTAGAGTCAAGATCTACGAGGCACGGACATCAGTTTTCACTAACACCCATTTTTGCGCGTACTAGCATGTTTGAGTTTAGCTTTTTTCCCCGCACTATTAGCGGCTAGAACGGCTTACGTCTCGAACTATTTAACGACACCAACTTTGTACAAGGTCTCGACCGTCTTGATGATTACCAGATTGCTTTGTATATTGCTGCACGTTCACTTTTTCACATGGGCTTTAAGATTGTATAAACCTTCATACTGCGTCTGGATAGATCATTTTTTATTACTGCATGATTGCACTACATGCTGCTTGATGGTTCCTGTTCTCCCCCCCCCCCTGGCCCGGCCGCGTGTATCCGTTTCCCTGGATGCCCAACAGGGCAAGGGAAAAAAAGAGGAAGAGGAGGAACGGGAGGAGGGAAGAATACCGCGATTGGCTGACGCAGTCACGTGGTACGCCTGGGCTATGGGTTTGGTTCCGTGGGACTTGACCTGAGGCACGCCACTCTTGATGCTGAGGTGCAGGGCCTGTGCCTCCTTGCTTTTCTTGGTGCCGGAGCCTTTGGAAAGGCGACCAGCGGACGCTCGATCTGCTCCTCTGGTGGTGTCTGGTCAACTCCTGGCAATCCCTGTGGGCCGCACCTTGATGCATCGCCCGTGCTTTCTGACACTGCTGTAGGCCGCCTTCGTGGCCAGGTAGGAAGGAATCGCCTGCGGCTCCTTGTGCACTTTCCTCATTTCCAACAGAACCTGCTCCAGGGTATTTGAGTAGAAGGGGTTGTGGGACGCTAGGCTGTGGTAGTGCCATTGTTCTTGTTGAATCTGCCGTAGTACGTCAGCAGCATCCTATAAAAGAAAGTATCATGGTGGATATTTTCCTAAGGGGCTGTTCAGGACCAGCTAACATTCATCCCTTTGATTTTCGTCTTCTCTTTGTTCCTCTTCTCTCTCTACTTTCCTCTCCTTGTGAAGTTCCATCCTTTTTTTTCAATTGCTGCCTGTTTAAGAGACTGTTACAGATATGCAGATGTATAGTTATAAATGCCAGTGTCACCAAAGTGCTGTGGAACAAAACATTGTGCAAGTGTTAGCATGTACAGAGAATATCATCCCACGACTATGCCACGACTAAGCATTATTGAACTAATTCACGCTTGCATACCATCTGAGGGCTGCCTTGACGGGGTGCAGCAACCGCAGACAATCATGTGTCAACGGAACCGAATATAAGTTCCTAATGGTGGCCGTGTAACCCATTAAGATTCATAAGAGATAAAAAAAGTATGGTGTGCAACATATGAGCACGGAAAGTAGGTAAAGTTTCTCGATTACCCTGTTGGGTTAGGAAGTTCCCGGTCCATGATCCACGTCATATTTGTAGCTTGGCGGTAGCTTTGCAGCTACCAGTAAGTATCTCCGTCACTACTGAGAGTGACACAAAGCACGTCGATGTCGTCAATGCAGTTCTCGGTGTCTCGTATCCGAGCGCAATTTTTAGATGAGGTTTAAAAACGAGAACTCGCTCGTAAAAATCTCAGAGTCCGCCATCATCCCAGGTAGAACAAACGATTAACGGAATTCAACTGCTGTAATTCGAAACCTTGCAATATTCACGCCTTCATGTCAGTCGGCACGAGCACATTTGCTGCTTTTAGCGCGCGTCTAAATTTGCAAAAATAGAAACACATGTCAGCTTATTAGTTGTAAAGGCGGCACTGCCAATTGTACTAGAACTCGGATTGTATAATCTGTTATCTTTAATCAAGAAGTTCTACCGAGGGGCGGGCGTCTGCTTTTTCTAAATGGCGGGTCATAGTGGCTGTAGCAGGTAAGACCTCGCAGCACAATCACGTGACTGCTTTTAGTGCGGTGTAAAATTGTAGGCATAAAAGTAGAAATACCAGTTGAACGCCATATTAAGCCTTGCTTTGATGTTGTATTATGTTTCATTGGTACATTATTATCAATTACAAAACAATGCTTCCCACAGTAGCGGGAACGGAATCTGCTCTAGAATCTGGTTGAAGAATGCATACGCATCGACATCAGTAATGGCGGCAACCATGAAGATAAGATAAGGCAAGCGCATTGGGGGAAAGCCATGTCTGCAAGCTGGCTTTCCCCCAACGTGCCCTCCTGCATTGAGTGAAAGCCAGCTTGCAGAGCAAAATGGTGCTCTTGGCAGTTCAACATGGGCGTACCAACCGGGGGGGGGCAAGGGGGCGCTTGCCCTCCCAGTTCTCAGAGTGGGGGGCAAGGTATGCGTTTTGCCCCCTCTGAAACAGCCGCCACTGGGCAGGGCAAACACTGGCCGGCGGCGCCCAAGGAATACCAAGGGCACCGCCCCCCGACCCGTGGGGGCATATTTGAACGCGCAGGCGATACAAACCCTAGCAACGGCGCTCACGCCGGATTGGCTGGCCGCTGCCGTTGAAAAACATAGGCAGCGGTTACAATGCGAGTTTCCGAAGCGGTAGCGTAACTTAGTGGTAAGATGTCTGCCTCGTATGTATAAGACCCGGGTTCTATCCACGGTGTGGGCTTACCTCTTTCATTTTTTTCCCCGAACATTTTGTTTTGTCGAGGCATTTGGCTATATTTATGACATTTCTTTTTTACGATTAACACTGAAAAAAAACGAATGTTGTTAACAAAACATCGCTGAACTGAATCGTACGGAACTCTATTTACGGAGGTGCATGGGGGACAGCAGGGCTTGGGTTGCCGGCTGGACGCCGCAAAGCGGCGTGAACGCAGGCGGGGGTGGGTTAACGGGCTTCGAGTGATACAAGCGCCATCCGAATCCTAAATTTAAGTTTCCGCACGTTTTTGAGCAGCCGATCCGGCGTGAGCGTCGTTGCTAGGGTGTTTATCGCCTGCGCAGCAAAAGTTAGTGATGGACCGAATCTGCCGAACTTCAGATTCGGCAAAGTTCCGCACATGCCCAAATTTTGAAGGAAAGCTCGGCAACGATTCGGCGAAAAATCGGTAAATGTCTCCGCACGCGCACAAACGCGACCGTGGGCCATGGATTGCAAATGGACGCTGCGCAGTCGCGCGGCTACCATCGTACAGTTTAGTACAACCAGCGGTTACGGCGAGGTGTGGAGTAGGCGACACGGTAACTGTGCGTTTGTGAACCTTTGCGAGTGTGGTTCTCTTCAATATTTTCTGCCTCAAGAATAGAAGATCGACCAGTAATTTACGCAGTCCACTGCGCAAGTGACAAATGATGCGGTGCACTCTGGATAACGCGATTTTCATTTGACCCTTCCACTGATGCAACCTGGTAGTGTAAACATTGACTGACAACTGACAATGACGCTCAGTGTGCGCAGCCCACTGCCGTCGAACGGGGCGGAGTCACGAGAGCTGGCATCCTTGTCATAATGTGATACATGTTGTCCCCCTTCTTTTCTTTCATTTTTACATACTTTCGGTAGTGTGTATTCTGTACATTTATATGTCTGTTTTGTTTTTTCACATGTGGTGGTGGGCTGGCAGGCGCTCTGCGTAAGGGTTTTCACCTATCTGCCTAGCCCCGCACACCACCACATGTGCCCCTTCCAGTATGACAAATTATATTCTTATTATTTTTATAATAATAATAATAATAATAATAATAATAATAATAATAATAATAATAATAATAATAATAATAATAATAATAATAATAATCCTGTTTTCGGCTCACAAGTAGTTTGTGCCCAAACAGAATAATATTGCTTTTTAGTTCGCATTATTTCGCGATTTTCATGTATCTGCATAAAACTGAACACAGAACTATCATGCTCGACGTTGCACATCCGACATTCCTAACTCTCCCCATCTTCCTAAACGTCCGTGTGTGTCCTAACACGAGAAACCGAAATTTTAAAGATTAAAAAGGGCACTTTGCGAATATGGAACGCACACTTTCATACAAAGCTGACGTCAAGTGACTCAATTCGAAAAACATGCATATTTACAATATTGTTATCTCTTCTGGTGAAGGCTCAGCAACCATTGCATTCGTTTTCGCGCACGAAACGGTGACTCCCAGAGAAAGGAAGAACGCAGTGATTGCCTTTATTTTAACAATGTAAACACACTTGCAGGCGTGCGCTGATGAAGCCTCAAAATCAAAACTCTCGTAGCGTGATTCATGACTGCACTCGCTGTTGTAAATACTCGTCGCCATAAATGTAATCAAAAGCGGTCACCCGTAAAATAAAAGAAGCGCAGGGCCTGCGTGGGCCTGCGGAAAAGACGAGGTCTCACATGACGAAGTGGGGAGCCGAGGAACGGCGGAGCCCAAGGGCGGGAACGCCCGGCAGAGAAGACACGTCAGTCCAGGTCAAGGTTCAAACACGTACTCCGTTTATTCATACCAAAACAACGCGGGGTTCAAAGGCCCCGGGGGAAATCTACCTGGGCGCACGGGCCCGATGGTTGAATAGTAGCGCCGCCTGGCTACGGAATTGCTGTAGCAGTTTGAGGCGCCACCTGGTTAGTGTGGTGAACATAATGAAAAAATTGAAATACTACACTTTCCCTTCCTTAAAAAAAATAAACTCCTATTCTTCCCTCTCTTAGGAAAAAAAATGGGAAGGCTTACTTACACAAAAGCAAGCCGCTATGGTCTCTTTAAAGACAAGAGCAAACATCACAGGGAAGAAAAGAACTGAGCTGACTGTATCAGTTAGGTATGAAATGGAGACAAAATGAAAAAAATGCGAAGCATTGAGTGAAACACTTTCGACAATGTGGGCTAAGCGATGCGACAAAATTCAGTTGAAAACATACGACATCTTATAAGGTGAAAACCTTAAATGCTGAGTAAAATGAAAATTGGCAAATGACATTTGGGCAAGTAGCTAGTTAAACACTTCTTACTGCATGGTGCAGGAGAGAAAAGCGAACACTTCACATAAAAAAATGTTGATGGACATGTAGTAGTACTGAAAAATATTTAAGTCTTCTGAAATGTCTTGTCACCACACAAAAAAAAATTCACTTGGGTTGGTTCTGGTTAGTGTCCATTGGTTCATAGATGCATTTGTTGAAATTAACTTAAAAGGTCCTTCAGAGTCATCACATATGCTTTAAAGCGTCCCGGCAGTCGCCGAGTTCGACTTGGGCGACTCTCTCGCCGGGAAGTGGATGTGTCTGGATTCCGGCCCTGGGTCTCTGGAGGGTCCAACTGGGGTGTCGGCTCACTGCACGATGCCGACGGCACTCGCACTGGGGAGGGCGCTGGTACCGGTACTGGTGCACCTTCGAAGGAGGTGCCAGAGTCTGCACCCTCGGTGGCCGTCTCTGTACGGCTGGAGGACCAGCTGGCAGCTGACCAGCTGCTATCTGGGGATGTCCCAGAAGACGGGTGGTGCTCAGGGGCTGAGCATTCTCCTCGGGCACAGGTTGCCAGACCTCTGGGGGACCCTCGGGGAGGGAAGGGGACTCCCAGCTGGAACAGGACCCTCAGGAAGAGGAGGGGCCTCGGGACTCAGGCCAGAGTCAGGGCGTTGACCCTCAGGGTCCGGACTGGTGGTGTCCGGGCTGGCCGGACCAAGAACAGGAACAGGCGGCTCTGGGGGAGCCGGCCGGACTGCAGGCGGAACAACTGCAGGGGAAAAGAGGGGGTCCGGGGGAACAAATCTTCCCGGAACCATGATGTTCTTGTTGATGAAGGTTGGAGAGTCGTATGCGTTAACTTGGACGCATGCCAGGTGGATCCATCGTCCAGCCGGTATGTATAGCTGGACCCACTTGGTCTTGGATCTTCTGAGGAGCAGCATCCTTCATCTGCAACTTTCCTCTGTGACGAGGTTTGTTGACCTTGACGGTCTGTCCAGGAATGAATGTAGGTCGCTTGACAGCACGCCTTCTGTCCGAGTACGTCTTCATTCGTTCTTGGTATTTCTTGATTGTGGCTGGAAGCCTTTCTTGGACTGTGGACCTTGGAGCTTGTGGGTCGGGGACTGGACGCCCCGAAAGATGGAGACGGTTACGATGGTTCCTGCCGTGAAGCAAGAACGCAGGAGTCTCTCCCGTCGCAGCATGACGAGTGCTACGGTACACTCCCAAGTATTCCGTGATGGCTTCTCGGAGGTTACGTTGCTGTACGACAGCCAACTGAATGGTGGACTTTAAGACTCGGTTGAAACGTTCCACCTGTCCGTTTGCTTGAGGGTGGTACAGGGATGACCTGAGATGACGGATACCCTGATTCTTGAGGAATTCTGTAAATTCCCTGGAGATGAACTGGGGGCCGTTGTCGGTGACTATTTCTTCTGGCAACCCCTCTCGTGCGAAGACGAACTTCAGGAAATCTATCACAGACGAAGTTGTGACGTTGTGAACACTCATGACCTCCGGCCACTTGCTGTGGTAGTCCACAAGAGTTATGAAGAAACGTTCGTTGCGCGGAGCGCGTTTGAACGGACCAACAATGTCCATACCTAACTTCGTCCAAGGACGAGATGGAAAATCGACTGGTTGTAAGGGCGCTCGGTAGGTTTTCGCAGGTTTGTCCGTAGACTGACAAATGGTGCAATGTTGGACGTATTGCTTGATGTGTAGAGATACTTGAGGCCAACAGTAGAGTTCTTTGATGAGGCCTGTGGTCCTCGTGATCCCTTGATGCGTTTCGTGCGCTATCTCAATGACCTGGTCACGTAGACTGGTCGGCACGACGATCTTTTCGGCGTTGAACAGCAGTCTGTCTACCTGTGACAGCTGTTCTCGGACTGCGAAGTAGGGCTTGAACCCTGGAGGCAGCTTGTCTTCAGCTGGCCACGTTGAAGTGATATACTCCATGACCTTCGGTAGAATGGGGTCACGAGCTGTCGCATCCTGGAAGACGCGCTGGTTCAGTGAGGCGCAGACGATGGAAACAACTTCCTCAGGAAAATTGGTGCCGTTTTCGGTGTCCTTGACGGGCAGACGGGACAGTGCGTCTGCGACGGTGTTGTCAGCTCCCTTGCGGTACTCCATCACGAAGTTGTAGTTGAACAAACGGGCTGTCCAACGGCTGATACGTAGCGGTCGGACTCCGGTGCCCTGCGTAGACATGAGGGTGACGAGCGCACGATGGTCGGTGCGGATGGTGAACTGTCTTCCCCAAAGATAGGTATGCCACTTCTCGCAGGACCACAGGATCGCCAGGGCCTCCTTCTCTCCAACGGAGTATCTTCGCTCGGTGTCCGTCAAGGAACGGCTTACGAAGGCCACGGTCTTGAGCTTCTGCCCGTGCTGTTGTTGCAGAACTGCTCCAAGGCCGTAGTTCGAAGCATCGGTCGACACAATGACCGGTAACGTTGGGTCGAACATCGTTAAGATGGGTGCTTTCTGGAGAGCAGTCTGTGAGCTTCCCTGCTACCAAACGACGCATCGGTTCGACCACTGTCGCGCAGTGTGGAATGAATTTGCTATAGTATTCCACTAAATCGAGGAATGCCTTGAGTTGCGTTGGATCGGACGGCGTGGGGAAGTTCAAAACGGCTTCTATCTTGGACGGAAGGGGCGCTATGCCTTCCGCGGATAGACTATGGCCGAGAAAAGACAAAGTTGGAACGCGGAAAACCGCTTTTCGGTTGAGCTTCATTCCAGCGGACTTGATCCGTCGGAGGACTTCACGCAGGTGTGCGTCATGCTCTTGAGGCGACGATCCGTAGACGATCACGTCGTCTAAGTAGAACTGAACGCCGGGGCAGTCCCTGAGGATCTTCGACATTACTTGCTGGAATGCGGCTGGCGCGGAGGCCAGGCCGAAGCAGACACGCTTGAAGCGAAATAAACCCTCATGCGTTATGAACGCTGTGAGGTCTCGACTCTTGGGGTCGAGTCGCACTTGATGATAGGCCGACGCGAGGTCGAGCTTGGAAAAGCAAGAAGCTCCTCTGAGCGAGTTAAGGAGCTCGTCGATATGCGGTAGTGGGAATGAGTCGATCACGACCGCGCGGTTGGGAGCCCGCAGATCAACGCACATGCGGATACCGCCGTCTCTCTTCTTTACGACGACGATCGGCGAGACCCACTCGGAGGCGCTGATGCGCTCGATCACACCCTGACGTTCGAGTTTCTGGATCTCGGCCGTTACGGACTCGCGCAGCGTGAATGGTAAACGACGAAGCTTCGCCTGCACGGGCGGAACATGATGACGGACCGTGACCGTATGTGTCTGGTTTACGACCAGACCCAACTCGGACGAAAAAGTTCTTCGAACTCCTCAAAACCGGGAGGAAGCGTGGAACAATCGATTTCCGACGATGGAGAACGGCCACTGGAAGAGGTCGACGGACCTTGGGCTGTGGGGACAGCCGACGACGAAGTGCCAAAGGCACCAGAAAAGTGGGTGGACGGACGTGCGTCCGCCATGGACGATGGCTGCGGGACCTCAGCCTCGGTTAAATGTCCCAGGGCGGCTGCTCCGGGAGCAGCGGCGTCGACGTGAAAACATTTTAGCGGTACGCCGGACAAGATCATCCTGAGGTAATGAACCGCGTCAACTCCAAGTAGGGAACGTCCGTTGCGCACAACGTAGAAGAGGATCGTCGCGAAGCGATCCCTGAACACGACGTTCGCGTGGAAGCATCCCAGAACGGGAATCGAACCCTTCAGGTAGTGCACCAAAGTGCGCGGCGGCTTCGACAACCTGATGCGGCCGCTCCGATTAATGCGGTTAAAAGTCGCATCCGATAGAATTGAAACTTCAGCGCCAGTGTCGATGAGTATGGAGAAGGGGAAACCGTTCACCTCTACATCGGCCGTGAAGCTCCGGCGTTGGGGACGGGGTCGCTGCTCCTGACGACCACCGGGTGACCCCACTGTGTAGACGCTGGGCCGCAACTCGTCGTCATCATCCGAGAACGTGCCGACTCCTTGCACGGGGGTGCCTCTCGGACCAGGCTCCGCCTGACGACGCTCGTAGTAGCCGCGGCCAGGGGCCCGCCGCCCAGCAGGAAGGGCCAGCTGACGTTGATCCCGGTCGCCCCTCGGACGGCTTCGACACACATTGGCGAAGTGGCCCGCACGGCCACACGAAAAGCACGTGACTCCCGATGCTGGACACTCATCCCTCGGGTGGCTTCGTCTACCACAGAAAAAACAACCGTTCTCGCGAACGACGCGACGCGCGCCAGGGGGGGCATCACGGATGCGCGCACCGAAGAACGGTCGGGAGGGAGCTCGCGGCTGCCGGCGGTCTCGCCCTCGACGCGACGGGGAAGGAGGAAAGAACCGCTCGCGTCCCGACGAAGGAGGGGGAGGCTCGCGCCTCGAAGGAGACCTGTGAGAGGGCCTCGTGGCGACGGAGAAGGGGGAGGAGGATGACGCGCGCGCACGGAAGACCCGCGGCGTAGGGGCGGCTGACCGCCATGTTGACCATCCCGATCGCGACCATCTTGAACCTCTTGAACCTGCTCGACCACGTGCGGCGTGTTTGGACTCGCGTCTAACGACAAGTGTCGGAAGAGATCGCAATCACGAGACGTCCGCTCGAACTGCTGCGCTAACTGGACAGCACGCTCGAGGCAAGGTGCGTTAGCTCCGCCGGACTCTCTGATTAAACGATCTTGAACTTCCGTGTTAGCGGATTCCCGAAATGAACATTTCCGCGACGCGGCTCTCCAAGGACTCTCCGTAACCGCAAAACGAGGCTAGGCGTCTGAGCGCCCCAAGATACTCGAGGACCGTCTCCCCTGGGCCTTGTACCCTTGTGACGAACTTTCTACGCTCGACTACAACGTTTTGAGCGGAAGCGAAGTGGGTGTCCAAAGCGGACAACAAACCCTGAAACTCATCTTGGTCCGCGCTAACGGCTGGACCGGCGAGGTTGAACGCATCAATGACGCAATTCCCTTCTTCTCCCAAGAAGGACAACAAAATTGCCCTCTTCCGCTTCGGCGGAAAACCTTCGGCGTCGGTCGCCTCTAGGTAGTTCAGGAAGCCACGCTTCCAAGTAAGCCACGGCATTACCGGCTCACCGGGCGTAGGGAGGAATTCGGCGGGAACGCGACCCTGCGCCACCGCCATCTTGGCCACGGCGGACAAAGGCGCCGTTCTTTGTTAAAAAAATTACACGTCCAGTCCGTCGGACGAGTACGGTTCCTAGAAAAAAAAACTCTGCGGTGGGTCGCCGTTATACAAAATAAAGAACTCTCGCCGAGGGACTCAAGGCAGCACCGGCTGCGAAGCGTAAGCGGCGGTGGGTTACGAAATGCGAAAAAAATAATCCCAT